>JBCEWC010010656.1:0-17432 GCA_038996855.1 Solanum aculeatissimum
CTATATTTATTATGAGCATAATTAAATAGGTTTCATTCTACTACTTGTTGCCTTTGAACCTCTCTATGCCTATTTTTCATAGTTAAATATATAACTACAATAAATTTCTATTAACTTAAAATAACTTAAAGAACTGAATATTCACCACTTCAAATTGGCCTACACAATTACTTCATAAAACATATTTCTTTTTTATATTTTTTTTAATGTTTGTTGTACTTCTTCCGTCCATATTTGTTTGTTCACTGTATTATTTTGTGATATTTAACGATACTTGTCCATTTTACGAAATCAAGAAATAATTTTACACTTAGTTCTTAATTTATCCTTATCAGTAATTATAGTCATTTTCCTATTACATTTTTCAAAATATTGTATTTGCTACTCCCTCTGGTCCCTTTTATATGTCACCTTTTGTGATGACACTTGCATTAAGGAAAAAAAAATAACTTTACTATTTTGTCTTTATTTAATGTACATTATTTTTTTTGTTAATTCTTCTAGTTGGTCAAATTATATCTTTTCAAAACTCATTAACTATCAAGGGTAAAATAGAAAAAACAATGTCATTTATGCATTAATTTTGTGAAATGACATATACTCCCTCCAATCCAATTTATTTGTCATGTTAAAGTTTGACACAACTCTTAAGAAAAAATTAATTAGGACTGTTGTTTGACTAATATACCGCTAATAATTAATTAATTTTTTAATCTATATATGTATCTCTTAATTCTAGAGTAATTAATGATAAGGGCAAAGTTGGAAAAAAATAACTAATTCTCTCTGGATTATGCAAATTGACAATTACTCCCTTTGTCCCAATTTATTTGTTAAGGTTGGGCATAACCCTTAAGAAAAAATTAATTAGGAGTGTTATTTGACCAATATACCCCTTACAAATAATTAAACTTTAATCTACATATGTGTCTCTTAATTTTAGAGCAATAAATGTTATGGGTAAAGTTGGAAAAAATAATTAATTCTCTCTTGATTATCCAAATTGACAATTATTTTTAGTATACGTGACAAATAAATTGGGACGGAGAGAGTAGTTTGGGACAACTATATTTAGTAAACATGACAAATAAATTGGGACGGAGGGAATATTAAGGGTCATCTATTTATAGTAAGAACAACATATAAAAGGGAGTATATCCAAAGGATGATTTGGTAAAATCTCTCTATCATTTACTACTTCTTAATCACTGTATCAAGTCAACAGGGAACAAGTAAAGATGGACGGGGGAGTAATTTTATTCTTTCAATTCTTACAAAACTATTTAAAACTTATTCCAAACTTATTGGATCATTTTTGTCCACAATGAAAAAGATAGCAAGTAGTACTCCTACTATACTAGTACTTGTGCATCTTTGAAAAAGCAAATGATTCAAGTTGACAAGATTTTTAAGAAAATTAGTAAAACATATTGTTAGCACAAATAAAAAAATGGGTCCCCAAAACTACCAATAGCCAACTCAAAACCCCATAGTTCCCACTTCCCAGATAGATAATGTGTGTCATTAGGTGAAAACCCCATGTGCTACAAATTACACCCAACTCCATATTTAATAATTGGCTGTCACTACAGGTCTAAAGTGGGACACGACGAATAACGATTACGAAGGAATCTCAAACAAGCCTCTTAGCATTCATTAAGCGTTCATAATTAGTGAATACAATCATAAAGCAAAAACTAAGGGGAAATAAAGTAAGTTGATATGATTAGGTCAATATAAGAAAATTAACACTCTTTTTATCCCATATCAATTTTCACATTATTAAAATAATTATTTTAAATTACTAGTTAATTTATAAAATCAAGAGAGAATTAATTTAAATTTTTTAATTTTACGCTGATAGTTAATTCATTTGAAAATATAAACAAGTTTGTAAAGTTCTCAAAATAATTCTTAAGGGGTAAATTTATAAAACTATTCTTCTTATTTATGATTTTTAAAAGATCTGTAAAGAGAAGTAGACAACTAACATGAGATGAAGAGAGTTTTATGTGTTTTAGTTTGACTTTGATATGAAATTTAAGATAATAAAGAAAGCTTTGAATTTTTTTATCTTAGACTAAAGATATATATATATATATATATATATAAAAAATAAGCAGATTAGAAATAAAAATATGATAAAATTTACAAAAATATTTACTTAAACAAATCTCTTTTATGATTACTTTATGAATGTTATTATTATGAGAAGGAATTATGTTTTTTGAAAAATTATTTACACAAAAAATAGTTCATTTTTTTTAATTACGAAAAGTAGTCATCCATCTGACCTTTGACTATTTGTTACAATTTTGGACATTCAACCCTCGTTGTATTGATATGTATAGTCAGTGTATATTTATCTATCATAATGTATATTTAGTGTATAATTCATGTATAAGTAATATACATTGTATAATAGTATATACTTTCTATAACTATATCGTATAATCATGTATAAAAAATTTTATTTTTTGTATATATATATATGTAATTTTCCGATTTAAAATATGGTTAAATTGTCATGTGCACAAATTACAGCCTTAGTCTGATATATCAATGATTGGCCGCCGGTCCACAGGGCACGAGGTGGCAGACTGGCAGTTCGGCTGCCTAACAAACAAAACAGTTGGCCTCTTCTGTGAAAGCTAATCCAAACAGTGACGAGTCGGAATTTTAATTAAGAGAGATTTAATATCTGAAAAAGTAAACATATGAATTAGTTGAAGGGGGTTGACATATGTTATATATTGATAAAAAATAATTTTAATTATATATATCATAGTATAATTTTATGTCGAAAGGGGTTCGGATAAATCCCAGACCAAAGAGCGGCTCAAACGCCGAATCCAAACTAGGAAACCTAGCTCATTCTTGTTGTTTCTTTCGTCTTAAATTATCTGTCGTGCTTCTTTAAATAAGTTTATTTTAAATTATTTTTTTGTTCACTTTTATTTATATTTATTTTGATTTTTACTTGTCTCTTAATAAATTAAATATAAAAATTCATGTCAGCACGAATTCAATACATGTTATTTTTTATCTCAATTTATGCGACAAATATGAAATTTTAAAAGTGTATATGGTTTTTCATCATGACTATATAGCCTTTTTTTTTTACCTAATTTAAAGAATTGAGTATTTTTAAGTTGTTAATTATTATGATTTATCTTACTTTTATTATAAATTTTAAATATCTTACGAATTAAAAAATAAAGTAAATAAATTAAAAATATAAAAAATATTGATGGAGTCCGCTATAAGCACACAACTCAAGTAGATAATACACCCTCCCTTAGTTATGTGCTCGTAGTCTTTTGTATATAAAAGTAATAATGATTAATATGAATAATTTACTATAATATTCATCATTTCAATTTTTTTATTTTTATGTAAAGATCATTTTCTTCTCGATAGTTTTAAGACTATTATTATTTTTCTTGATAATTAAAAATGATAAATAATTTTTTTTTTAATACTGGACAATAAACTATAAAAGTGAATGGAGGGAATTTATCCCTTTAGAAATTTTAAGACAAATTTTCATAATTCTTTTTCAATTTTATTCTTAATAATAACTGTTATTAAATACTAACATTACCTCAATTATGAGTATGACATATAAATAAAGTAAATATTAAAAAATTATATTTTAAAATATAAACAAAAATAAAATAATTAAAATTATATTTTCGTAATCGACATGTAAAAATGAGATCAATTTGTTCAAATAAAATGAGGGGAGTATGCAGCTCCCTCAAGAAAATTGTAGATTAAAAAATGAATAATTTTAGATAAAAATAATTTAGTAAACTATATTTTATATTTATTTTGTTTTAAACATTATAAGTTATATTTTTTTAATGTTGGTCAAAATTCATGTAGTTTGACCTCAATTAGTAAAATAGTGACAAGAAAAAGTGAACGGAGAAAATAGAAAACAAAATTATTGTTATACCATTTGAAAGCAAACACTTATTTAAATTATACATTGTATATTTAATTTTTGACCCAATGGACCCAATAAATTTAATGATAAATTTTTTTGTTTAGCTAATAAATTTGTAAAAGGGAAAGAAAGAAAGTTGTGCCTTTGTCGTTCTTCGGAATATCGACGTCGTGCAAACTCAAATCCTTGAGCTTCCAGATTGGATGAGCAAGACAAATTGATCCTTTATTCGAAAACATCATAGGAGCAAGAGAAGAAGGAACAACTAGGAGATTGAAGCGACAGTCACGTGGATTGATTCACGTGAATTGAAACCACACGGACAATGGAAAAGGCATAGAGGGCCACACCACAGATGCCAGATGAAAGTACAAACATGCCCTTGTCGTACTTGGACATGTCGCACTTATATATATTAGATATGTACATACAATATATTATGTCATCAAATCCCATGAAAATGTATTATCTAATTATAGTGAAATATTTAAAGAGAAAATAAAAAAGATTGTGAATATATTCTTGTAGTTTGATTCTCCCTCGAATTTCATGTATAGTGAGATTTTAGTACATCAGACTATCCTTTTTTTAGAATAAAAACTTGTGATATTACTAAAATATAAATAAATTTTCATGGTTTGATTCTTTTTTGGATTTCGTGTATATTAAAATTTTAGTGTATTAAACTGTCTCTTTTTTAAAAAAAAAATTGTAATATTACTAAAAACATAAATAAGTGATGAATAAATTTTATAGCAACATATTAAATTCTGCTATTAATCCTATTTAGCGATGAATTACCATAAAATTCTGTTAGTTATGACTTATGAACAATTTAACAATGGATTAGCAATAAAGTTCATAACTAATTTTAATATTTTTTTTTTATATAAAAAAAATTCTAGAGCCTACATGACCCCATCCATAAAGTATTATGTGAAAATTATTTAAAAATGAATAAAGTGGAAATTCAACTTTTGTTTACTTTATTTTCAGTAGCTAATTAACTTTAATTTAGTGGTGTACCATTAGTCTTATTATATTAATTAATAATTGGTTTGTACTTTTCTTCTCTAAATAAAAAATGCTAAAGCAAGTCATCAATTGTGTCTTTTTTATAATTTTTTTTATGAGGGGTCAGTTTATAAAATAAAATAAAATAAAAGAAGAAAAAGATTTTACAAGGATAAAATTTGTAATCATTAAACTAATGATCCCAATATTTGTTTTATTATTCCACCTAATTCTTTTGAAGTACATTTAAATTGATGTGGATTTTTATGTTTAATCAAATGAGTTATTTATATTTCTATTTGAAGCAAAGAATTTTTAGCACAATTATTTATTATTAAGAAAAAATATTTATCTCGATTCATTATTAATCGCGAGTCAACATATCTTATCGTCTAGTCATTGGTATTTAGCTTCTTCATGGAAAATTAAATTTTATCGGATCTATATCAGAGATAATGGAACAATCATTACTTCATTCGTGCATGTCGCTATTTATGAGACAAGAAATTTCACTACCTTAGGACGTTATTGTCATCTTACCAGAACTTCCATCAAAGCTTATAACACTTCTCCTTTCGATCTGTCAACATCAGACATATGTTAAGCTATGTGCATCGTGTAACTAAAGAACATGCTACTTGGGGAGTGGAGAATTCCTTGGGAGTTAATTGAAATAATAGAATAAAGTCAACAGTTAATGCAGCAAATAAATGTTCAGATAACACATATGTTCATGGAAACTAATCAACTTGCAGACTTCATTGTAAATGAGGCAATCAATCAAGGACGGGCAACAATACAATAATTTTCTACAATTACCAAGTAGGGATAGAAGAATTCTTAACATGGATAAATAATAAATTTATTTAATTAGAGTGAGAATCAGAATCATTCTATCAACATAAGATAATGTGCATGGATAGATACAACAAGCATAATACATATTTGCATAACTATGATATTTACAACTTTACATATAAATATTTTGGAGCAAAAGGTTGTGAACAGGGCAGGTTCTATATCCATCAAAAAGGGGATAGCAATATCGACGAAAGACAAAAGGAGAAAAATTAGATATGCAAATGGAAAGCATGCATTCATTTGGGGAGTTTAATGGGAGCAACTTCATTTTTTCTTCTTAGCATCAACTGTGACAGGGAAGAGATGGTTAATATTCAGCAAATTGATAAAATATTAGTACAAAGGAAACTCACAGAAGTGCACCAAGTTGTAGTGTTATTTTCTCTCTCTCTAGAGAGCATATTCAGAGTTTATTTTTTCACACCCGACAACATAACTAAATAGGACAAAATCAGAAAGGAGATAAAAGAAAGGATATTCAAGAAAATTTTTCACTTACAATTGAGAGATTGAATGTCACCTTCAAGATGACAAGAACAATGAAGAATATTAATCGCCCAAAACAAAAGGAGAAGCAAACCGATATTAAAAGCTACTATGCAGAGCATCTTCTAGAAGGGGAAAAGACACAAAGGAAATGGAGAGTAACTTTTAGGAAATCATATACTATAAGGATTGTTATTAAACACCTTGTTGGGCCTCAGATCAGTCAAATTTTTTTTGTAATTGGATTATGTTAGAGTTTTAAATAAATAATACGATCATGAGCTCAAATTTAATTAAAAAAAGATGCTCTTAAATCACGTGATTTGCACGTTATAAGAAAATATGATTATCAGTAGTTGACAGAATGCATTACATATAATGATATAAAATTGTTTGAGTCTATTTTATTACATGCAACTGATGAAATGATGTAGTGCAAATTAAATGAATATAATGTATGAGGTGGAATTAAGATTGTTGCACAACCGATTGTACACATCTTCTGAGCTAAGGCTACCAGGTATAATTCATGGGGGTCTCGTTAAACCATATATAAAATCTCAACCTTACCACCTGCCCGTGGTCAAGGGGTGTCACAATATCTCAACCTTGTCACCTGCCCATGGTTAAGGATTTTAAAAGGTGTCACATTTTATGTTCAAAAAATCCATTATCCAGTGGTACCAATGTATCATGAAAATGAATGCATGCAAATGCCACAATTCAATGTAAATGATAGTAATATAATAAAACAACCAATAAATAAATATCATAGAACCAAAAAGAAATACTAAGTGTCACAATAAGAACCACAAGTTCTCAATTTATCATATTTTTACCAATAGTCAATTATACCAATAATACCGAACTTTGTAAGTCCCAAAGTATGCAACAAATTCTAAAAAAAATACCTCGAATACCAATCAATAACACAATATTTTTCAAATAATTTCACAAGCCTCATTTTACCACAATATTATCCATAAATTCCTCGAATATCAAGGATTCATTTCAATTTTTACCAAACAAATTCACAATTCACTCCAAGTTTCAATACAATTTGAACCACATTTTTGCCGAAATACCATCAAACCAATGCAATTATCATGAAATAATCCAATTCTATCATACCCCGAGAGGGTATCCGTGGTGTGACCGACACTCAAAAATCATTGTTGACTCCCAAGTGAATCACTTGGCGTAATCACACATTCATTTAAATTAGCAAAAGACATAAAATAAAGAGATAATAAGATGGACAAATCAAATCATCAGTCTGACTCAATGTCCAACAATCAAGCTCCAAATTTATGACATAAGAATAGTTTTAAAGAAAATTGGTCAAGAGATAAATATCTCAACATCAACTCATCATTGTTGAGTCTATGAAACCTCTATCACTACTATCTAGATAGTGTCAATGACAGATTCATGATTATAATAGATACAAATACTGATACAACTTTTGATCACATCACTACTTTAATATAGGTTTGTTTGCAAATCATGGTACAATTTCCTCAAAAACTCTTATTTTATGAAATTGCACCTCAATCAATCAAATCTCTCTTCCTCTTCTACCCTTATCTCTTACAAAAATATAAATGTTAGCTGTTTCTGGCTTGATCTCTTTTTCCTCCGTCTTCATCCTCTTATATCCAACATTCAATTCACTGTAAATCAATAATTGCCTTGACCTTTTGCTATTGATGAGACTAAGGATTAGGCGAAATTCAAGTTTTGCTGCAATGGCTTAATTTGTTTGATGAAGGATATCTATCCTCACCAATAGTTATCCTCTAGAATTTTGGTACTCGAATATACAAATGCATTAGTATAGCCTCTGACTGCTCTAAATTTACTTATCTAAGCCTCGATTTTCATCAACAAACCAATGAATATAAAATTTTCAAAGTCCCTTTTCAGACGCGGAGTAATGATGAATCATCAAAATGGCTTGGGTATATACCTTGAGTTCAGATTTATGGAAAATCATACCATTCAATTTCTTAGCCTAACTGTTGCTTGGGGACCTTAGATTTATATGGATGGTTATGTGTATTGGTTATATATGTCAGGCATGTTGAAATGTATTATCTGTTTTGATCTGATTGCAGATGAATTCAAACTTTTAGACATTCCTAAAGATCGTGACTTTGATCGTGAACTTGTTCGTAGAAGGCTTACGGTTGTAAAAGGATCACTTGTCATAATGGTCTTCCTTGAGAATGGTTCTACGGATACTGAGATATGGGTGCTAATAAATAAAAGTAATGACATTTAACTGAATTACTCTTGGACTAAGAAATTCATTATAGAACCTTTCTCCAAAGAAACAATCCCCTTGGGAATCAACGACAAGTATCTTATCATCTTTCCACATTCCCAAGGGGATTGTTTCTTTGGAGAAAGGTTTTATAATGAATTTCTTAATCCAAGAGTAATCCAATTGAACGCCACTATTTTTATTCATCACCACCCATATCTCAGTATCCCTAGAACCATTCTCAATAGAAACCATCATGACAAGTGAACCCCCTAACAAGCATAAGCCTTCAACGAATAAGTTCACGATCAAAATTACGATAATCAAGAACGTCTAAGAATTTGAATTCAACCATAATCAGATCAAAGCAGATAATATATTCCACCAAGCCTTACGTAGCAAGCCAATACACACAACCATCCATAGAAATCTGAGGTCCCTAAGCAACAGTTAGGCTAAGAAGAGTGAATGACACAATTTTTCATAAATCTGAACTCAGGGTATACACCCAAGCCATTTTTTATGATTCATCATTACTCTGCGTCTGAAAAGGGACTTTAAAAATTTTATATTCATTGATTTGTTGATGAAAACTGAGTCTTAGATAAGTAAATCTAGAGCAGTTAGAGGGTATACTAATGCATTTGTATATTCAAGTAGCGGGATTCTAAAGGATAACTACTGGTGAGGTATAGATATCCTTCATCAAACAAATTAAGTCATTGTAACAAAGCTCGAATTTTGCCTAGTCCTTGGTCTCATTAATAGCAAAAGGTAAAGGCAATTATTGGTTTACAATAAATTGAATGTTGGATATAAAAGGATGAAAATAGAGGAAAAAGAGATCAGGCCAGGAGCAGTAACATTTATTATTTTTGTAAGATATAAGAGCAGAGGGAGGAAGAGAGATTTGATGATAGAGGCGCAATTTCATAAAATAAGGGCTCTTGAGGAAATTATACCATGGTTTGCAGACAGACCTAAATCGAAGCAGCGATCTGACCGTAAGCTATACTAGTATTTGCACAACTATGATATTTACAACTTTACATATAAACATTTTGGAGCAAAAGGTTGTGAACGAGGCAGGTTCTACATCCATCAAAAAGGGGATAGAAACATCAACAAAAAGCGAGAGAAGATCAGATTTGTAATAGGAAACATGCATTCAGCTAGGGAGTTTAGTAGGAGCAACTTTATTTTCTTCGCTTAGCATCAACTGTGATAGAAAAGGAATGGTTAATGTTGAGAAAATCGACAGAAGATTAGTAAAAATAACTCACAGAAGTGCACCAAGTTGTAATGTTATTTTTTCATTCTCTGGAGAGCATATTCAGAACCTATTTTCTCACACCAGACGATACAACTAAAGAGGACAAAATCAGAAAGGGGATAAAGAAAATGACATTTAAGAAAGATTTTTACTTACAGTTGAGAGATAGGATAGACATCTTCAAGACGATAGCAACAATGGAGAGCATTAATCATCCAAAACAAAAGGAGAAGCAAGCCGACATTGAGAGCTACTGTGCAGAGCATCTTCTGGAAGGGGGGAAGACACAAACGAAATGGAGAGTCACTTTGAGTAAACCCTATATTATAGGGATCGTTGTCAAACACCTGACTGGGACTTGGGCCGATTGGATTTTTTTGTAATTGGATTATGTTAGAGTTTTAAAGTAATAATACGGGCTCCGAGCCCAAATTTAATTTTTTATAAAGACGCTCTTAAATCACATGATTTGCACATTATCAGAAAATATGTTTATCAATAGTTCATAGAATGCATCACAAATAATGATATAAAATTGATTGGCTCTATTTTATTACATGTATCTGCTTCTTCATATTTAAAAAATAAATAAATTAGAATTGTATCCCTCGTAGAAATGTATTTCTAATAATGCATATATATTATATTTTGTGTGTATCTACTTATACATATTTAAAATGTGTTTTGAACAGTTCATCATAAATATGTATCCTTTTACCTTATAATAGAAATTGTGTTACGAACAATACATACATAAAACATGTCATATATATATTTTTTAATCATTCATTATATATATGTATCTATTCAACTTCTACTTAACATTTGTTGTGCCCCTATAAATTGTCTTTCACATTACTATATTTATTATGATCATAATTAAATAGGTTTCATTCTACTACTTGTTATCTTTGAACCTCTCTATGCCTATTTTTCATAATTAAATATATAACTACAATAAATTTCTATTAACTTAAAAGAACTAAATTTTCACCACTTCAAATTGGCCTACACAATTACTTCATAAAACATATTTCTTTTTATATTTTTTTTAATGTTTGTTGTACTTCTTCCGTCCATTTTTGCTTGTTCACTATATTATTTCAGGATATTCAACAATACTTGTTCATTTTATGAAATCAAGAAATAATTTTACACTTAGTTCTTAATTTATCCTTATCAGTAATTATAGTCATTTTCTTATTACATTTTTCAAAATATTGTATTTGTTACTCCCTATGGTCCCTTTTATATGTCACCTTTTGTCATGACACTTGCATTGAGAAAAAAGTGACTTTACTATTTTGCCCTTATGCAATGTACATTAATTTTTTGTTAATTCTTCTAGTTGGTCAAATATATCTTTTCAAACTCATTAACTATCAAGGATAAAATAGGAAGAATAATGTCATTTATGCATTAATTTTGTGAAATGACATATACTCCCTCCATTTCAATTTATTTGTCATGTTAAGGTTTGACACAACCCTTTAGAAAAAATTAATTAGGATTGTTGTTTAACTAATATACCCGTAATAAATAATTATTTTTTTTATCTATATATGTGTCTCTTAATTCTAGAGTAATTAATTATAAGGGCAAAGTTGGAAAAAAATAACTAATTCTCTCTTGATTATGCAAATTGACAATTATTTTGAGACAACTATTTTTAGTATACATGACAAATAAATTAGGATGGAGTGAGTATTAAGGATCATCTATTTATAGTAAGGACGACATATAAAAGGGACCGAAGACAGTGTTAATCACTATGTCGAGTCAATAGGGGACAAGTAAAAATGGACGGAAATGTAGTTTTATAACTTTCAATTCTTACAAAACTATTTTAAACTTATTCCAAACTTATTGGATCATTTTTGTCCACTATGAAAAAGATAGCAAAGTAGTACTTCTACTACACTAGTACTTGTGTATCTTTGAAAAAAGCAAATGACTCAAGTTGACAAGATTTTCAAGAAAATTAGTAAAACATATTGTTAGCACAAATAGAAAAATGGGTCCCAAAAACTACCAATAGCCAACTCAAAACCCCATAGTTCCCACTTCCCAGATAGATAATGTGTGTCATTTAGTGAAAGCCCCATGTGCCACAAATTACACCCAACTTCATATTTAATAATTGATTGTCAGTACAGGTCTTAGGTGTGACACAATGAATGACGATCACAAGAAAATCTCAAACAAGCCTCTTAGTATTCATTTAAACGTTTATAATTAGTGAATACAATCATAAAAGTGAAAAATACGGGAAATGAAGTTGTTGGGATCAAAATATCAAAGCGTCATATAAATTACTAATTATAAATTTTAAAATAAAGATAAGTCGATCAGGGAAAAAAAGTTTATTACTTAAAAAGTCATAATAAATTGATATGATTTGGTCAATATAAGAAAATTAACACTCTTTTTGTCTCATATTAGTTTTCACATTATTAAAATAATCATCCCAAATTACTAGTTAATTTATAAAATCAAGAGAGAACTAATTTAAAATTTTTAACTTTACGCTGATAGTTAATTCATCTGAAAATATAAACAGGTTTGTAAAGTTCTCAAAATAATTCTTAAGGGGTAAATTTATAAAACTATTCTTCTTATTTATGATTTTTAAAAGATCTGTAAAGAGAAGTAGACAACTAACATGAGATGAAGTGAGTTTTATTTGTTTTAGTTTGACTTTGATATGAAATTTAAGATAATAAAGAAAGCTTTGAATTTTTTTTATCTTAAACTAAATATATATATATATATATATATATATATAAAACTAATGTATAAGTAATATACATTGTATAGTAGTGTATACTTTCTATAATTATATTGTATAGTCATGTATAATTTCATTAATTTTGTGCTAATTTTTATGTAAATAAAATATGAACAATTTTTTTTTGTATTTTTTTTGTATATATATATAATTTTTCGATTTAAAATATGGTTAAATTGTCATGTGCACAAATTACAGCCTAGTCAGATATATCAATGATTGGCCGCCGGTCCACAAGGCACGAGGTGGCAGACTGGCAGTTCGGCTGCCTAACAAACAAAACAGTTGGCCTCTTCTGTGAAAGTTAATCCAAATCGGAGTCGGAGTTTCAATTAAGAGGGATTCAATATCTGAAAAAGTAAGTATATGAATTAGTTGAAAGAGGGTCGATATATGTTATATATAGATAAAAAATAATTTTAATTATATATATAATAGTATAATTTTATGTCGAAAGGGGTTCGGATGAACCCCTGACCAAAGAGCGGCTCAGCCACCGAATCCAAACTAGGAAACCTAGCTCATTCTTGTTGTTCCTTTAGTCTTAAATTATTTGTCGTGCTTCTTTAAAAAAGTTTATTTTAAATTATTATTTTGTTCACTTTTATTTATATTTATTTTGATTTTTACTTGTCTCTTAATAAATTAGATGTAAAAATTCATGTTAGCACGAATTTAATACATGTTATTTTTTTATCTCAATTTATGCGGTAAATATGAAAAGTTTAGTTTTTTTTATCATGATTTATAGCCTTTTTTTGTGCCTAATTTAAAGAATTGAATATTTTTAAATTGTTAATTATTATGATTTATCTTACTTTTAATATAAATTTTAAATTTCTTACGAATTAAAAAAATAAAATAAAAAAATTAAAATTATAAAAAGTATTGACAGGGGCCACGACAAGCACACAACTCAAGCACATACGTTCTTCACTGATTGGCCGCCGGTCCACAAGGCACGAGGTGGCAGACTGGCAGTTCGACTGCTTAACAAAACAATTGGCCTCTTCTCATGCTAAATCCAAACGGTGAGGAGTCGGAATTTCAATTAAGAGGATATCCGAAAAAGTAAGTATATGAATTAATCGAAGGAGAATTGATATATATTATATATAGATGAAAAATAATTTTAATTATGTATTAAATAATATAACTTTCTGTCAAAAGGGGTTCGGATGAACCTCTGGCCAAAGGGCGGCTCAACCACCGAATCCAAACTAGGAAACCTAGCTCATTATTATTATTTCTTTCTTCTTAAATTATCTATCGTGCTTTCTTAAATAAATTTATTTTAAATTATTATTTTGTTCACTTTTACTTATATTTATTTTGATTTTTACTTGTCTCTTAATAAATTAGATATAAAAATTCATGTCAACTGAGATTCAATACATGTTATTTTTTATCTCAATTTATGCGACAAATATGAAATTTTAAAAGCGTATATGGTTTTTCATCATGACTATATAGTTTGTTTGTTTTTTTGCCTAATTTAAAGAATTGGGTATTTTTAAGTTGTTAATTATTATGATTTATCTTACTTTTACTATAAATTTTAAATATCTTACAAATTAAAAAATAAAGTAAATAAATTAAAATTATAAAAAAATATTGAAGGGGGTCGCTACGAGCACACAACTCAAGTAGATAAGTCCTCCCTTAGTTATGTGCTTGTAGTCTTTTGTATATAAGAGTAATAATGATTAATATGAATAACTTACTATAATACTCGTATTACTTGATATCTGCAATATTTTTTTATTAATCATTTTAAATTTTTTATTTTCATGTAAAGATCATTTTCTTCTCGAGTACGTTCACCCATTCGGCCATTCCTATAGCTTTAAGAGTATTATTATTTTTCTTGATAATTAAAAGTAACAAATAAAAATTTATTTATTTTTTTTGAATACTGGACAATAAACTGTAAAATGAAAGCAAACACGTATTTAAATTATTTATTTATTTTGAATACTGGACAATAAACAAAATTATTGTTATACTATTTGAAAGCAAATACGTATTTAAATTATACATTGTATATTTAATTTTTGACCCAATGGACCCAATAAATCCAATGATAATTTTTTTTTGTTTAGCTAATAAATTTGTGATAGGGAAAGAAAGAAAGCCGCATCGGAATACTGATGTCGTGCAGATTCAAATCCTTGAGCTTCCAAGCAAGATAAATCGATCCTTTATTCGGAAACATCATAGGACCAAGAGAAGAAGGAATAATTGGGAAATTGAAGCGACAGCTGGGTGAATCGATTCATGTGAATCAAAACCACGCGGACAATAGAGGGCATAGAGGGCCACACCACAGACACCAGATGAAAGTACAAGCATGCCCTTGTCGTACCCTGGGCTTGTCACACTTATATATATTAGATATGTACATACAATATATTATGTCATCAAATTCCATGTACCATGAAAATGTATTATGTAATTATAGTGAAGTGTTTAAAGAGAAAATAAAAAAGATTGTAAATATATTCTTGTAGTCCGATTCTTTCTCGAATTTCATGTATAGTGAGATTTTAGTACATCACACTGTCCTTTTTTTAGAATGAAAACTTGTAATATTACTAAAATATAAATAAATTTTCACGATTCGATTATTTTTTGAATTTCATGTATACTAAAATTTTAGTGTATTAAACTGTCTTTTTTTTTTAAAAAAAAACCGTGATATTACTAAAAATATAAATAAGTGATGAATAAATTTTATAGCTACATATTAAATTCTGTTATTAATACTATTTAGCGATGAATTACCATAAAATTCTTTTAGTTATGACTTATGAACAATTTAACAATGGATTAGCAATAAAGTTCATAACTAATTTTAATTTTTTTTATAAAAAAAATTCTAGAGCCTACATGACCCCATCCATAAAGTATTATGTAAAAATTATTTAAAAATGAATAAAGTGGAAATTCAACTTTTGTTTACTTTATTTTCAGTAGCTAATTAACTTTAATTTAGTGGTGTACCATTAGTCTTATTATATTAATTAATAATTGGTTTGTACTTTTCTTCTCTAAATAAAAAATGCTAAAGCAAGTCATCCATTGTGTCTTTTTTATAATTTTTTTTATGAGGGGTCAATTTATAACTAAAATAAAAAAAATAAAATAAAAGAAGAAAAAGATTTTACAGGATAATTAAATTTGTAATCATTAAACTAATGATCACAATATTTGTTTTATTATTCCACCTAATTCTTTTGAAGTACATTTAAATTAATGTGGATTTTTATGTTTAATTGAAGCAAAGAATTTTTACCACCATTATTTATTAAGAATTTTTTTTAAATCCCGATTCATTATTAATCGCGAGTCAATGTGTCTTATCGTCTAGTCATTGATAGTTATCTTCTTCATGGAGAATTAAATTTCATCGGATCTATATCAGAGATAATGGGGCAATCATTACTTTATTCGTGCAGGTTGCTATTTATGAAACAAGAAATTTCGCTATCTTAGGACGTTATTGTCATCATTTACCAGAGCTTCCCTCAAAGCTTATAACACTTCTCCTTTCGATCTGCCAACATCAGACATATGTTAGACTCTGTACATCGTGTAACCACTTAGCAAAGTCTTGTATTTTGGATAAACAGTCACCATCCCCTGGTATGTGCTACTTTTCTAGTTGAAAGATAGGAAAGCACACCTTCTTTCAAAATTACAAAGTCATTTGGCTAATTAATTATTTTTTGCCCTTTTTTTTTTTCTGTCCTCCTAATTTATATGACATACTTTCTTTTTTTTTAGTTAACAAGCATAGAAGATTATATATTCCAATATTTAGTAACAATCAAGCTTCAAATTTCTCATTTTGTATGTAATGAGCGATAACTAATTTATAACCACATAAATTTCTATGACTTATTTCATACCATAAATTTTAAATTATCTTTTTTTAAAAAAAATTATGTATTCAGTCAAATACCTTCGCATAAATTTGGATGAAAAGAATATAAGAATCAAAACTTAAAGTAGAAATACATATGATTTAACTATAATTAATTGGTAAAAAATAATATGAGAAATACATATCTAGTATTTATTTATTTGACATAAAATCATGTATAGATTTTTTTTTTTTGCACTATTAGAGTTAATAATTTTGCTATTTGGTGGTAGGATTTTTTTTTAATGAGTTTAATTAATTTTGAGATTCAATGAACCTTATGAACTTATCTATGCATCTATTCACACTAATTTGATTTATTTTGTAAAGCAAGACATAGTTGGGACCTTTAATAATGAAATGTGGGGCATTTCTAATATTGTTTCATAAACTTTATTTGATTATCATTAGTTTAAAGAACTTGGCTTTATTAGTAATCCTAAAAATGATAGTAAATTCTTAATTGATGATTTATAGACTTTTGTCAAAATCAAATTAATTTTAGATATTGAGTTGAAGCAAATAATTTTCACCATAATTATTCATAAATATTTGTATTTGATATTTATCTCATCAAGTCCTATAATTTAATCAGAAAAATTATATATAATCTAAATAAATATAATAAGAATGAGATGGGATGTGCTAGCATGAGTGGTACTAGAATATCAGAATGGACTCATCCAAACCTTCGTCTTAAAAAAAGAAGAAGAGAAATTACAGAAATACAAAACATTTGAAAACTTAATTACAATTATTCTTTACCATTTTAAAAAATTACTAAATTTCTTTTTTTTGCTATTTCGCTGATACATAACACACATTTATAAACTATCAGTTAGTTTCACTGATACCTAAAAAAATTAA
>JBCEWC010010657.1:0-17432 GCA_038996855.1 Solanum aculeatissimum
TAGTGGAATAATTTGTAATTTATTATGGTAAGAATAATTCAGATTAAAAAGAATTATTTCCATAATAGGAAACCTCAATAATTAATTATTGTAAGCGGTAAGATCTTGAGAATGCTTTCATTGTGTAATATTTTCTAACACTAGATTGTATTACGAAAGGAAGATATTAATAGCGACCCTAAAATTCTAAATTTTTTTTTTATATAAAAATATGCACATTCAATTAGTACATATAAAAATATGCACACATATTTTTTGAATAGGTATTTATATAATTGATTTGGTTCGATGATCTTTTTCTTAAAATCAAATTTATCTGTTTTTAAACTTAAAAATCAAATCAAATAAAGATAAGTGTTTTTGTTTTCCGATTTAGTTTGATTTTTCTATTTTTGGTGAATATCCCTACTTCCAATCATATAGATATTCTTAGATTATTTTTTGCTTCTTTATCAAATATAAAAAAAAAATTCATAGAAAATATTTCGTTTAGACCAAAGAAGGATATTAGAGTTTTGAAAACAGTTTTTCCAACAAAAAAAGGTACTGTATAGAATATGAATAGAGTTGCAATGTATTATCAATACAAACCAAGAATGATAGACTAGTTTACCATATGTGCTTTACACGTATATGTGGTGTTAATTTAAAAATTATATATAAATAGGTATAGTTTAATGTTTTCAATGTTTTTACTGAATTTTTTTCTTTTTAAATTTTTTATATTACATATTTTTATTAACAAAATATTTGATAGTCAAAACTTTAGTTAATTTCAAAGTTTTAAATATTAAAAAATAGTAATGCCTTTCCCTTTTCTTTTCTTCCCAGCCTTGACAATTATTTACATAGAGTTGTTCCAAATCAAAAATGAATTCTTTCTAATCCAAAAGTGAATCTTGAAATTAAATAAATAATAAATTTAAAAAATAGTGAAAAAACGATTTTATCTAATGACGAATATTTTAATAAAAGGCAAAAAGTTCAAACAATATTTCTAAGGATCTTCATGCTTTTAATAATTAATATAATATAGATATAGATACAGATATAGATAATTAACATCTTTAATTATGTTTCATTAAATTAACAATACGTTGGTGAATATTTTTTGTTTTTCATAAAACCCTAATTAATATGTTATAGATTGACGATATAATTATTTATAAAAATTAACGAATCATTGTTTTAATAAGATGCAAAGATAAATGGAGTATGTGGCAGAATTAATCATCAGAAGGGGCAACCAATTATAGACAACTATACTTGGTCACTTTTGGTGAAATATAGACTATATATATCTTTGAGTTGTATGAAACTGCCAACAATGTGTTGAACTATGGTATTGTAAAGACACCATGGTGATTAATATATACATGATATATAAAATGTAATTTTGCAAATAGTGTGGATTATACTCATACCTTATTTTAATAAAAAATTGGTCCAAGAAAAAGAATATCAAAACAGACAATAATATATCACATAAGCATGTATTAAACCATAAAATTAGCAAATAGTTCCAGAAAATGCTCCAAACAAAAAAATAAATTAAAGAGAGCGTAATTATATTAATAGAAAACATAAGAAAGTCTGTAAATCTAATACTCTTGTTACCTAATATTTGGTGTATGTAACTATTAAAGTTTAGGCACCGAATAACTTTGACATGCCACGAGTTCTCTACAAGCTTCGTGATCAAGTATTTTTTATAAGACTTCCGGTAATCTTAAGGATATTTCTACAGGAGAATATTTTAACATGCCCCAAGCAAAGAAAACTCTCTATAGGCTTTATGATAAAATATTTTTTGTAAAATTTCCAGCAATCTTAATTAGGATATCTCTACATTATTCTTGTTGTGAATTTTAGTTCTTCTACCCGCAAGGCCACTTTCTGTTATTTTCTCCAAAGTTGGGTATTCCGTTTGTTGTTGTTTTCTTCAGTTCACTAAATGAACAAGACATATTTGGACTTGGATTTGTCACATCTCTTCTTATCGTATTCCGTTTTTGTCACATAGGTATGTTTTTGCCTGTATTAGAATGCGCCTAACATTAAATTTCTAGTGCTACCAAGTATTCTACCGAAAAAAATTAAATTGAAATTGTGTAGTTATGTAATTCAACATATTGGCCATAAATTTAATTTGGTATTGGAACATGAGAGATACCAAAAGAGTTAGGTTGGAACTATTTTTTCGAGCTTTACCAATATTGGGATTTTTTAGGAAAAAAATAATGTTGGATCACTAGTAAGATGTAGTGATCCTCAAAAGGAATATTTAAAAATAAATAAATAAATATATTATGATATGTTCTTGAGATTTGATAGTATGTCCATCTTGAGATAATCCTAACTTGATGAATTTCTTGAGCGTTCAAGTTTAGGAGTGAAGAAAACGGTTTTAATTATGAAAAACTGACCACCTATATATTTTGGGATATTAAAATAACTCCAAAAAGGTTACATGACAAGAATATCCCCAAAAAGTAATAAAGAGGAGTCATTTAACTTAGGTAGAAGAGTCTGTATTCACTCTGCGTCACAGAGCTAGCACAGACCGTGACTAGCTCTGCGCATTTCCAGGAAAATGGTCATAACTTTTTACTCCGAACTCAAATTGACGCAATCTTAGTGGCGTTGAAAAGAAAATAGGTTGTGGGACACCTAGCTCTTTATATTCTATGAGATATAGTCGTTTGAAGTTGACCCTTCTATAAATTTATAAGAAAACTTAGTCATAGAAATTCTTTGGATTTGACTTGATGTACACAAAAGATTCCTTATGACTCTAAACTATATCTAATACACTTTAAATACTTAGAAATTGATCCTAACATGTATATACAATTTGAATTCATTGAATTACCTATTTGTTTTATAAAATCTTACATCGAAACTCAACCGCTAAGGAAGTTTTTAACTCAACTATGAGCTAGAGGATTCTTGTGACCTTACTTCATCTTCAAATCTATTTTCACACTAAGAAATTGACTTTAAGACATATGCTCAATTAAGAATCATCGGGTATAATCTTATAACATATGAAGGATGGCTCGATCTTAGGTTAAAAAAAAATAGAGTGTTACAGATCATCAAGTGAACCACACGGTAATTTCATCACATAGTTTTTCAAGTTCTCAAAAAATTACGTTATTATCGTAGTTCAAACCTACTATCAATACTTCACTAGTATTCTTTCAACAATTTCATCACAATGTCAATTTAGACAACATTATATCAATATCACATATATCATGCCTCAATAATCACTTTAATCATTAGAAATCATTACTCAACACTTGAGCCATATAATCCCATTCACAATTCTCAACAACGTAAAACATGTAATCAAACAAAGTTCTTTCTTTCAAAAGCATTTTTTTCTCTCTAAATCTTAAGAGTGTCGTTGGTCAACCTCCTGATGGGGCTGGTCGGCCCATGAAGTCGTATGCAAGTTTTTTACAACCATCCCTAGTGAAATCAAAACCCATCCCATTGAAGTCCATTATATATTTGCATGGAGAACCCATTGTCCAATGGGAACAAGCAGAAGTTGAGAAAATAATTATAAACAAAAATCTATAATATGTAATTATTGAGAAGTTTTCGTATAGATGGCCGAAAATTCAAGATCTTAGGAAATTGATTCCTAAGCAGTGCGAATTAAAAGGTGATTGCAAAATTGGATTATTAAGTAATAGACATATCCTAATTAGAACAACATTGCTTGAAGATTATGTACACCTTCTATCGAAGGCTGCTTTTTATATTACACAATGGAGTAGATCATATCCTATGCACACCCTCAAATGGGATCCATTATTTAATCATAAGGAGGAAACCTCAACAGCTGTTGTGTGCATCTCCTTCCCCTCGCTCCCTTCGAATTTCTTTGGGGAGGAGGCCATTTTCTCTCTGGCTATTGCAGTTGGGAAGCCGCTCTAGATTGATTTGACAATCAAAAATCAAACTAGATCAAGTTGCGCAAGATTTAAGGTTGAGATTGATTTGCTTGGCGAGTTCTCAAAACGTATCAAGATTTGTGTCAATAATGAAAGTGAAGAGGTGATGGAAAAATGAATATGGGTCAAATATGATTACCTTTCAAAGTATTGTACGACATGCATGATTCAAGGGCAGGATGAGGACCAATGCTATGTGAAGCATCTAGAGCTATTCAAGGACTCGAAGCCAAAGGGGCCAGCTAAGTAACAAAAGAAGGAGATACACACTATAGATGAAAAACTAAAACAAGCTTCCACCAATAAGGAGGGGAAGAACAATAATGATGAAGGGTTTGTGGAACAAAAGAAAAATGTTGGGGGACAAAATCAACCACCACCAAATAAATGAGAAGCTTTGAAAACTAAGAACAAGTTTGATACACTTGGTACAGAGGTGGGGGATACTAGTACTACCAAACAACAAGACAAAGAAGAGAGGGTGAATAACCAGTCGACTAAACAGTGGGTTGGCGATGCTTTCAAGAAGGACAAAGTTAAGAATGTATCACATGGGAAAGGAAAGGGTATTATTTTTGCAACACCTGATGAGAGGTCTGAAAAGGTCATCACAGATGATCAAACGGGGGGTAATGTCAAAGATGAAAATAAAATTACAAAAGAAATGAAGTTCCAAGTAGGGGAGCAAATTGAGGACCAAACTTCCATCAATAGGGGGGGCCTAATAAAAATCGATACAGTAGATGATAAGTCAAAAGAGAATTCAGATGATACAGTGGATGGTGAGGAGAACTTGCCTAACATAGTTGGTATAGATGATGGGAAAGGGATGAATTACAATATTATGCATATCAGTAAGGCTGATGATATATCCCCAAGACACACTAACAACCTTAAAGCCAAAAAGGGTAGAATAATGATACCTCTACAGGTGAAAATAAGAAGCAAAAAGGGCAGAGCTATTAGTTGTGATCAATGATTGATAAAGCAATCTTCTGAAATATTAGGTCTATAAACACCCAAAATACATTTTAAGATTGATAGATCTAAATAGAAGATATCACTACTCGTTCATAGCTCTAATCTAACCTTTTTAGGATCCGACAGGACTAGATATTTACAAAAGAAAGTTAGGTTTTGACAAGGCAATGGCAAACTATTCAAGAAAGATTTGGATCTTCTGGAGAGATGACTCTAGTGGGGCAATAATAATTGATTCTCCACAACACATTACAATGAGGTTTTGTAAATATAATAAGTTTTTCTTTATTTCAGTTGTGTATGCAAGAAGTGATGCTCTAGAAAGGTTGAAACTATGAGAAGATTTGGAAAGTTTAGATGTGCAAGGTTGCCCATGGATAGTAGGGGGTGATTATAATTTTATCCTTAATGAAGAAGAAAAATTGGGAGGCTTGGAATTTATTCAAAATAAGGCAATTGATTTTGCCCACTGCATGAATTCTTGTTCCTTAATTGAAATTAAATTTTCAGGGAGCAAGTATACGTGGTGGAATGGGTGTATCAATAAGCATTGCATTTTTAAAAGACTTAACATAATCTTGGTGAATGAGAAGTTTATAGATATTTTTCCTAACTCTGAATGCCTGCATTTTTTCAGACAAAGACCAGATCATGCACCTATCCATGTCAAACAGGGGAGCAGAACATTGTCAAACCATTCAGATTTTTTAACTTCTGGTGTAAGCATAAGAATTTTAAGGATGTTGTTCATCAAAATTGGCAGGCTGATTTCACTAGGAGTCCTTTCATGGTGTTATATGCAAAGATAAAAAAGGTGAAAAGAGCTTTGGTGAAATGGAGTAGAGAGAAATTTGGGAATATCTTCATTAAAAAGGAAACTTTAGAGGATATTATCCAAGTGAAGGAGGCTTATTTAGAGATAGACCCATCGCTTGAAAATAGAGCTCAGTTAAGTAAACGAGAAATTGATTTGAAGAGATACCTCAAAATGGAAAAAAATTTCTGAATGCAAAAATTAGGGATGAATTGATTCAGTCAAGGTGATAAAAACACTAAATTCTTCCATTCCTATGTCTAAGGAAGAAGGAGAAAGTTATTTATGAATGAGATAAGGAATGAGCAGGGTGAGGTTTTGAAGTCAATTGCTGAGATTGGAGTGAAAACAGTGGATTTTTATAAAGATCAATTTTCAGCAGATAGATTCTGTCAAGACTTTTCTTGTTAAATATCCAAATCTAATTACTGGGGAGGAAAATAATGATCTGGTCAAGCTACCAGATGATAGGGAGGTGCAGAAGGTTGTGTTTGGTCTCAATGGAGGTAGTGTTGTAGGCCCAGATGGCTTCTCAGGTCCCTTTTTTTAGAACTGTTAGGACATCATTGGTTAAGATATGAAATATAGTAAAGACTTTTTTCTGTGGTCATGAATTGCCCAGGTATGTCACACACATAAATATGATTTTGCTCCCTAAAAAAGAGCTACTCAGATCTTTCTCAAACCTCAAGCCAATAAGTCTTAGTGGATTTGTCAACAAGGTTATTTCAAGGGTGGTGCATGACAGGCTGGTTTTGATATTACCTAAAAATATTTTCTAGAATCAGTCAGATTTTGTTAAGGGAAGGAGTATTATTGATAATGTGTTATTAGCACAGAAAATCATAAGGGATATTAATAGGAGAAACAAAAATATCAATATTTTGGTAAAATTGGATATGACTAAGGCCTATAACAGAGTCTCATAGATATATTTGACCAAGGTCTTAAGGAAGTTTGATTTTTGTGAGGTCATCATTAACATGGTGTGGAAACTGCTCTCAAACAACTGGTACTCTGTCTTAGTTAATGGAAAATCCCCTGGTCTATTCCAATCTACTAGGGGTTTAAAGCAGATGGATCCTTTATCTCCCATCCTCTTTATTATAACTATAGAGGTTCTATCTAGGGGTCTTAATAGTCTGCACAAAGATAGGAAGTTCAAAGGTTTTTGGATTACCTAAGTGGAGTCCACAAGTTAATCATATGGCTTATGCAGATGACACAATTCTTTTTTGCTTAGGAGATAAAGGTTCAGTTGTTAAGATGATGAATATTTTGAGGAGATATCAGGAAGTGTCTAGTCAGATGATAAATAAATCAACGAGTTTTTTCTACTTACATAAAAAAAACACCTTTGATCTTTACTGTCAGACTGAGGAAATTAAAAGGAATCAGGCAAGGAGATTTCTCATTCTTATACCTAGGTTGTCCTATTTTTTATGAAAGAAAAAGAAACAAGTATTTTGAAGACATTATCATGAAGATATCAAGAAGAATATTGGCATGGAAGAACAAATTCCTATCTTTTGATGGTAAGTTTATTCTCATTAATCATGTTCTGCAATTCATGTCTATTCATTTATTATCAACCAAGAATCCTCCCAAAGGTGTTATAAGGTGTATTCATAAGATTTTTACTAAAATTTTCTGGTGTAACTCAACCTTAGAAAAAAGAAAGCATTAATTTGTTTGGAATAATATGTGTTACCCTAGAGAAGAGGGAGGTTTAGGATTTAGATCTTTACTGGACATCAATAGAGCCTTAACAGTTAAATTATGGTGGAACTTTAGAACAACTATTGGGTCTCTTTGATGTAACAACATGTGGAATAAATATTACAAAAAACTCCATCCTATTCTCGTTCTGAATGCTGGAGTAGCACATATATGGAGAAGTATGATTGCAATAAGGGATGATGTGGATCCTTTCATGTGGTGACAGTTAAAAGCAAATAACTCTAGCTTCTGATTTGATAATTGGCCCAAGTTTGGTGTCATGTACTATAGTGAAGGTGAGGCTGCACAAGAGGAGGGTATTAAGGTTAAAGATTATATTAAAGATTATTCCTGGAAATAATCAGGTTTGGTGGACAACTTGTTCTTTAGGGAGATTCTCAGTTATATCAACATTTTTAGTTGTTGAGGCAAATGAGAATGCAATGTGAATGGGCTAAGAGGACCTGGGTGAAGGGCCTTCCTTACAAAATCTCCTTTTTTCTATGGAGAGTTTGTAAAAAAAAGGGTTCGAATTGATGAAATTTTGAGAAACATGGAGATTCCTGTGGTATCTAAATATTTTTGTTGTGATAATGACACTGAGGAGAACCTAAACCATTTATTTCTAACAGCTTCTATACCCCAAAAGCTATAGAGGCAGTTTATTACATGTGCAAGTTTCAATTTGGAGGGGGAATATCTATACTCTACTATTCTAGAGTGGTGGAGGTTTTCAAAGAAGTTGTGGGTTAAAGCTATCATGAATGCTATTACAACTGTTCTTATTTGGGAGTTATGGAAGAGAAAGAATGCTAACAGACATGAAAAGGCAATCACATATTGAAAACTCTAGAATAATTGTCAAAAGACAATTCAGCGGCTTATATGGACAATTTTTCCTAACTAAAGAGGTGTATCATTGAATTGGTATGAAAGCTTTGACTTGCCACAGGAGTACAGGGGAAGATTAGAAGGCATAATTACATCCTGGAAGCTTCTACAGTATGGGTGGATAAAGTGTAATATTGATGGAGCTTGCAAAGGGAATCCAAGTAGGAGCTCCTGTGGACTTTTCCTAAGGAAAGAGCATGGAGATCTTATGTATGTAGAAGCAAACTACATAGGAGAAACTACCAATACTATTGCAGAGGTCAGAGCCATTAAAGAAACCTTAACCTATTGTGGCTCACATAGGTATGATAGGGTTCTACCGGAGACTGATTTATTAATAATGAACAACATAATACAGAAGGTATGGAAGATTCCCTGGGAGATTGTTGATCTAGTAGATGACATACTTATGCTTATTAGGGATAATTTCATACTAGTGAAACATGTGTTTCGAGAAGCTAACCAATTGGTTGATTTCATAACAAATACAATCATTGATAGTGAAGATAAATATGTTATTACAACATTCAGTTAACTTCCTAGCATGGCAAGGAAAATATTAAACATAGATAAACAACAAACTCCAATAGTACGTCTACAGAAAAGGACCACAAGTAGTAGTAGATAGTTTTTGAGTTGATTATAAGGCTATGAGTTTGCACAAAATAGATATATACAACATAGACGACCAGGTAGGTACTGTGCAAATCCTAGCTAAATCTAGGGTAAGCAGCTCCAAAAAAGTGTTTCAAAAGTAGCAAAAGAGTAAGATTCTTAACCAGATGAGATTCAAAGTTGATTTCTTCATGCAAACCAAGTTAAAATCCTTACGAATTACTCTCCTTAGGGCTTTCTGACAAGGAAGGGACATCATGAAAGTGAAGTAGGATAGAAACATGAGAGGTTAAGAGATTGAAACTTACATGGTCGTACATGATAGAAGGGTCCTTAACTCTTCACAAGACATGTTTCCACCTGAGAAAACACCTACTCATCATCACTGCAGTTAGGATTACTTTATTGACAAAGAAAAAGGAGACTACTCATCTTTGATAGTTGAAGATCTTGGATTCTTATAAGCGAACATGCTAGAAGTTGATTACCCAGAAGCGGAGGATGAGGAAACGCTTGGTCGAAGCCCACTAAGTCATCGAAATTGGCGGAGTGCAAGTAGATAAGGGGTTGGGGCTATAGTTTGGAAACTGATAGGGTTTTCTTTTTACTTTTTAAGGTCGGTGTTAATATCGCCCTTTCATTTTCCTTGGTATGAACCATTTTGGACTTGATCTATTTTGAGCCCACATTTTGATAGGAATAAAACGGGTCACTGACCCAAAATTTTAATTAAAAAACTAAAGTTTTCAATTCAAGGATCAATGTCACCAATAAGTATATACCAATTTAAGAGTCAAGTTGCACTATGTCATTTCATTGATATTCACCCATTTTTGAATCTCCATTACTCCCCAACAAACAAATAAGGAAGATACAAGATTCAATTAAACTCAATAAGATTTAGAAATTCACTTACCTTGATAAAGTCACGAAATTAATCTAACAAGAATATTTTCTCCTTCCGATTTGAAGCCTAACGATGTCAAAATCATGAAATTTGAGAAGAAAGGGTAAGACGGTTCAAAAATCTAATACCGAAAAATGGGGTTGAAATCTAAATTTTTTGCATGAAAATGTTCCTTAAGTCATTAGGAATCCATTAGAGAAAATCATTTTAAAAACGGAGTTGAAATGAAGTCATAATCACTATTTTTGTAAAATTTGAGTTCATGAACAAAATTCCCAATTTTACAATTCAAAACCTCAATTTGATGTTAAAAATCAAAAATAATTAATGGGAAATAAAGTTTCAAGTTCAACATAACTTATCCAATAATCTCCACTTGAAAATAATTTCAAAAGTCACCTCCCACGAGCTCCCTAAGATAAAAAAATGAAAAGTAATTCTCGAGAAAAGTCTCAGTTCAGGCCTCACATTTCACAAAAGCGACTAAGGGGTTGCTTAAGTGACATCCAAATAAAAATCCAATGCTTTTGTAAAGCTTTGGTTGCTTTAAGCTCTTACGATGGTCACTCGCAAAAGCAAGGGTTGTACAGACACCAACAAAACACAACACATCAAATGACACAGAATCAATTCTCAAGATTTATTCAGAATCTCATACACACAAATCATATATGTATCCCTATTAAATTCGACATTTCAGACTCAATGAAATCATCAGAAATCAAATCTAAGGTCTCCTTGACTTGAAATCTAATTAGTCACAACTAGGACAACTTAGGCACTAGAAATACTAAAATGCTATGCGAAGGCTAAAAAATTATAGTGAAGTTTATTTTCTATAGCTAAAATCATCTCTCAAAATCAATGAAACCATCATAATCTCAATTCGAGCATCCGGACTCAAAATATTGACTAAAGTCAAATCTGAGTAAAATTTCAACTCAATTTCCAACTTCGCACCTCAAATCCACATATCAACTCCAAATCTGATTCTGACAACTATCCCAGATCAATTTTCACATTTCAGAACTAATGAAATCAACAAAATTTTACTTCGAGACTCGAATCTCCAAATGATTCCAAAATAATTAAGCAACTTAAACCTTTAAAACTCAACTCTTTAGTAAAAATTCAACTTTTCACAAAAAATTTAAAAACTTACTTTTAAAATTAATCAAATAAGACTTGAGGCAACTACCAGGAGGGATAAACTGGTAATTTTTTTGAGAATATCAAAAATGATCTTTAGGGTCATTACACCATCCATAATGACCTTTGGAAGAATTTCAATAGTTTCGGCTTGATCCGTAAGACATTTTTTAGCATTTAGGGGGCACTCAATAGGAATTAGGTGACATGAAATTTTTAGTGCTATGATTTTCAATCACTTTTTCTGCAAAACCTTTACAAAATCATTTGTAATGATTCGAAAAAGAATTCTAATAACATCGACCTGATTCGTTGGGAGTTTTTAAGCATTTAAGGTCTACTAGATTAGAAATATGCAATTTTCTCTATTTTCGCATCCATTAGACCATGAATTTTTCTAATGATATGGCTTCTGGTTGATTTTTTTTAGTAATTAAACCTTTACAGAACCATCTATAATTATACGGGGAAGAATTCTAATTGTTTTGACAATTTTGACCTTCAAAAAACACTATTACTGTATAATTTTTAGATTCAAGCATGAAAAAAAATTCTTTTACAAAGAACAAGAACAAACACTTATTGCTTACTCGCTATATTCATGACAATTGGTAAGTAGTTTTGAGAAGAAAAAAGATCTATAAATGAATACAATTCACTAGGGAAGAAGAAGAAGAAGAAAAACAAAGAGATGATATGATAAGGCATAAAATGCATTCATCGAATGTTTTTTGTTTCATGCCAAACACACTCTTTATGTATAATATGTGTATACTTGTATATAAAAAGTGTATATCAATATCTATTTAACCTTAAAAACATGAACTCCTTTACTTAAATATTAAATTACTACAATACTCTCAACTAAAAACATCCCCAAATTTAAGACTTAAATTACTATAAAATCTCTAACTAAAAATTAAACACTAATCAATATTTGCTTGAATAACATATGTTTTCTTGAAAGACCATGACTTTTTCGAATGATTATGGCTTTTGGGATGAGTTGTTGCTTCACCAAAGGATTATGGCTTTCTTTTCTGATGGAAATAATACAAAATACATGGAGTCAAGGAGTATTTTGTTTGACTTCATTCGATAAAGGGTCATAAAATTGTGCGAGAATACTAGCTTTTTACATGGCAACTGATGAACAATTATGACAAAAAAATAAACATTATAATTAATTTATTAATTATCTATAACTAAAAATAAATCACTAAAAAAAGAAGAAAAAGAAGAGATAATATGATAAAGTATAAAATGCATTCATCGCATGCGATTTAGGCACAAAATTGGAATTTTTTAAGATATACAATTCAACATAATATATTACGTTAAGTATACAATATATGATATTATACAACATTATATATATGAAAATTTTAGGGGCCACTAAACTAAAAATAAGTGATTTTTTTCTTCGTTTTTCATTTGTGTTAGCCCATGAATTTTTTTGATGGTATAACTTCCAGTCAATTTTTCAGTAAAATCTTTATATAACCGTTTGTAATGACCTGGAGAAAATTTTCAATTGCCTTGACAAGTTTGCCCTTCAGAAAACACTATTACTATATAATTTTTAGATTCAAGAATGAAGAAAAGTTCCTTTACAAAAGAACAAGAACAAATACTTATTGCTTTCTCATTATATTCATGATAATTAGTGGTGAACAATTATGACAAGAAAAGAGATCTACAAATGAATACAATTCAATGGGGAAAAAAAGAAGGAAAACAAAGAGATGATATGATTAGGCATAAAATGCATTCATCGAATGCAATTTATAAACAAAGTTAGAAGTTTCCAAAAATATAAAGTCCAACATAAAATATTGTGTTGTGTATCTCAATGTATAATATTATTCAACATTATATCTATGAGAACTCATATTATTTTATTAGATTACATATAAATTCTCTTGATATAATTTTTTTTGTTTCATTCCAAAAACACTCTTTATGTATAATAATATATGTATAGTTGTATATAAAAGTGTCTATCAATATCTATTTTACCTTAAAAACATGAACTCCTTTACTTAAATGCTAAATTACTATAATACCCCCAACTAAAACAATCCCATATTTAAGTCTTAAATTACTATAATACCTTCAATTAAAAATTAAATACTAATCTATATCTAATTGAAACATATTTTTTCTTGAAAGATTGTGACTTTTTCAAATGATTATGACTAAAGGAATGTGACTTTTGTCCGATGGATAAAATACAACGCACACGTAGTCGAGGAGTATGTCTTTTGACTTCATTCGATAAAGGTTCTTAAGATTATACGAGAATGCTAACTTTTTCATGGCAATTGTTGCATCTTAAGTTAAAAAAATGTAGTTTCTACTTTCTCAGTCCACTTTTGCATGTTCACTTTATACTTTATATATATATTTTTTAAAATAATTAATATAAATATCTTACTGTATTATTAATATTAATTAATATATAATTTTTAAGTTTTGATAAATGATTTAAAAGCATAAAATTCAAAAATTTATATATTTTTTAAATGTTATATTCAATCAAAATTAAATAAATAAATTAAAAAAGAGAGGAGTAAAATTTATTAATAAAACTTAACTTGCATGAAACACGTGGCGATGACCTTTTTTTCCTTAGATTCTCCTGTGAAGGAATATAAATGATGACTACAAACTAATATAATGTTTTGGTGTGTAAAGTTCCATAACAGGAATAATCACCTTTAGCTGAAGTTACCTTCATACTTCCTAATTCCATTGGAGATATTAACCACTCTCGATTTTAATTTGTTTGCCTAATTTTAACTCATTGTGAAATTTTTAAAAAAGTAAATAGATTTTTTGAATCGTCTGATCTTAAACTAAAGATATATAAAATATACAAAAATTCTTTGATCATGTAATCTTTAACATGTCATATGAAAAGTTGGAAGCAAAGAGTGGTCAAAAAAGAAAGGAGACTTTTTTTAAAAAACGAACTAAGTATTAAGTGTTTTTTTCTCTTCTTTTAAAAGAAAAATGGGGGTTGGGGAAGGGGATATGGGGAGGGGATTACAATATGGGGAATCTAACCGTCACCAACATGGTGGGAGTTCAGGTAGTCAACCAACTGAGCTACTAAGATCCCCAAGTATTAAGTATGACCTTAGTGTTGCATTGATTCTTCATAAAAGAATTTGTGAGAATCAAAGATGCTCTGCTGTCCTTTGGTTGATTTGAAGAGAAATTCTTTGGATGTGCTTATTTCTGAACAGGAAAAGTTCCCTATAAGAAAAAGAACTTGATAAAACTGCAATACATAAGTCATTATTCTTAGCAATGAACTGCACTATATATCATTATGAAGGAGATAAGGGAAAAGACATGTAAATGATGTCTGTAGCAATATCTAATCACTGAGTTTTGACATTTGAGGAAGAAGGAGTAGAGGAATTGTGTCCTATCTGACATGGGATTAGGGGATCCGTCATCCGAGAATCATGAGAAAATGTTCCCATGGCTGTCTGTTTCTCTCTGTAAGATGCCCAAGTTACTAAATAAAGACCAGCTATAATGAGAAGTCCTCCTAAAATGCTGCAATGATCAAGCACGAAGATATCTTAGAATAAAGCCTAATGATGAACAACTAGAAGATGGAATGTAAAAAAGAAAGATCATTTGTGCTCACAAAGTGGAATGTTTCATAGTTTAACAAGAATCAATCTACAAAAGAAAGCAAGCCAACAAAGGAAACATGGCAATTTTCCAGCAGGAGAGTTTTGTTTCATCCTCATGCAGAGTGTAAAGCAAAGAAATGAGAACATACACATATAAAAGTGGATTTTGTTTTAGGAGTATGATGTGCATTAAGAATAAATCGGAGCACAAACCTTCCCAGATAAATAGAGTTCCCAAGAAAAACACTAGATAGAATTGTTGATGCAGCAGGTTGGAGTGGACTGTATAAAGCAACTAAAGCAGGGCCTAGAACCTTATTGCTCCATGTCATAAGTCCATAGTTCAGGGCTGATGCAACAATTCCCTGAAAGACATATCAATGAAAACAATTTTCATTTCAACACAACTAAAAAGACAGTAACCATTATGAAGAAAACTGTTTTCTCTCAAACCAACTAAAAACTTTGTCCATCTGCATACACTACATATTGGTGATTGCAAGATGAAATAGCAAATACAAGTCCTAAATCAAGCCTCACTAGGCATTGAAATTAAAAAAACAAATTCAGTAGTTCATTTAAAAACAAATTATACCTTGTAAGACACTTTTTTTTTTAGAATTTCTGTATATCATTTGTCTCAGATTTTCTCTTTTACATGAGATAAATCATTTTGAGGCTTGGGGTCAAGATAGATGCAGTCTCATTTCATGCATCAGGGAAAATGAAGATTGGAGCTTAAGAGAATCTTACAGCATAGCACACAGCGACAAGTTCAGATTGTGTCAAATACCAGTCTGTTGATCCATTGGTCACAAAGAATGACGTCCCTATCATTAATAGAACGCCAAAAAGGTATGAATATGCTGTCAATGATAAGCTTGCTGGGTATTTTTCCAAAACTGGAGCCTACAAAAATTTCATAATTAACTCAACTCTGCATACATTTCATAATAATACAAACACATATATGGCAAACTCAAGGTTTTTCCAGACAACTCTTCAAGTTAAGCCAAATTCAAAAGCGTCACAGATAACTAAGAAGAAACTGTTTCTACCAATCCTGGCTGAAGACCACGCTACCAACCAAAGCCAGATTGTTTCTATGGATTATTTCACAAAAATATTTAGTCCTTTAGTACATTGGTTCTGTTAAGTGGAATTAGTATCTAGCTATTGTTCAGTAAGTCATATTTCTTGATCAGCTTGTCAATCAATCACTAATTGGTATAATCTGGATCACTATTCTGTTAATCTTCAAAAAAAACTTAACATGCCTAAGATCCAGTAAAAGGTGTCCGACATAGTGGCAAGATAGATGCAAATTAAACTCTTTCAGATGCATGGCGATTGATAGATCAAAGTTCACAAGAGCAGAAACAATTATGAGAGAAATTATTGTGAAACTGAAAGTGATCACTTTTAACGAGGAAATGGTAAAGGGAATTATAATTTCCACACTCTAACTATAACCAGGAAACTTCATGTATTAACACAAATTTGGTGGTGAGAGTGAAGTTCAATAATAAACTCAGTAACTTTTCAAGCTTAATTTACATAGTGCTGGACCTTGGGATTGGATATATGATCTCCGCAGCCCATGTTGCCCAATTAAGCTCATCTTAGTCCAATATAACGCAGGTCAAACTCACATAAAATTTGAAGGGTGTTACATATACTTTTGAGAGCAATATCACCTATTAGCAGAAGAAACTTCAATTAGAACAACCAATCTTAAAAATTAGAACACTGATCAAACTACTAGATCCAGATCTTATTGGAAGGAAAAGCAGACAGTTCGCTCCACAAGTTGGTTGTGAACTGCAGACACTTGCAGACGAACTAGTACACCTATCTACCTATTTCCGTTCAAGAACTAGACTATCTGGATATTGGAAAGAAAGTTCTGACTAGCTATGTAAAAGGCTCCAAATCAGTATCCTCATGTTCTGTTTACCCCTAATTCACATGTTATTAGAGAAGAAGGTACATCGTGATAGTCCTATATACAACAAAAGATCGGGATCCAACTTTTACAGCCAATCACTAGAAATACATATATAATTTATATATGTGCATAGCCTTTCATTTTCATCATTGAGAATGGTCTACTATTTATTCCAATCAAGTCATTCTGAATTAACAATTGAAATGATTATCTAGTTACCTGAAGAGCAAAGTATGCTGCCATGCACATACAGTTTCCAATTAAGCATATGACGCCGAGGTTCCAATAATCAAATCCCAACTTTAGAAAGCTAGACATTAGCCATCCAGCAGGCTCTGGTTGAACCTTGGCACTTGTCTCAATTAGTGCTGTGAAGTCTAATATACCGTCACCAAACACCACTGGACCACGGAACACGGCCATTAAAATTGCCCCAGAAACACAAACAATGGTACCTCCAACCTTTGCCTGACCTTCCACAGTAAGAAGCTTCGCTGTTTCTGTACTGCATAAATAACACATACGAATAATGTTGAGCAGACCACATCAAATACTGTTTTCAAAAACTTGCCCCTTGCATTTCCATCAATAATTTTTTTGTACCAACAAACTCCTGAGGGCCAGTGATGCCAGCCTTTTGAACTGTTGGTTTTTTTTTTTTAAAGGAAGAATGGGGTAGCAAAAAGATTTAAAAAGTCTCTCAAAGGATAGAAGCTTTCAATAGCTTTTCAATAATTTTATTAAGCATTGAAGGGTTTTAAATAGTCAACATAAAACAAAAAAACTG
>JBCEWC010010658.1:0-17429 GCA_038996855.1 Solanum aculeatissimum
CTTACCCATGCATCAAAATTCAAGACGAACACATGCAATACTAATTCTTCATACTTTAATGGAGTAAATCATAAATTTCAAGAGTAAATTAACAAGAAAGTAACCTAGAGTCTATAGCGAACACCAAACATCAAGAGAGTTTTGCGAAATCGAAAGAACCCATAATTAAGTAAAATGAAAAATTCATAAATTTAAAGATTTGGGTTCTTGGGATTCATTGATGGATGAATCCACGAAGTTAAATCCCACATACCTTATGCCCAACACTTGCATTGGATAGAAAAGCAAGAATTGAATGTTTTCCCCAAAGTTTCTTCGAATCTTCAACAATGGTGATCAAGAGGCTTGAAAAGATTTAATGAAGTGTTGAGAGCGTTTTTCTGGAGATATATGAATTAGAGTTATGTTTTAGGGATTTAGGGGACCATAGAAAACTTAAAAGAGGCCTAGAGATTAGTTAAATCACGAAAATACCCTTAATGAATAAGACTTTTAACTGCCATACAGTGATTCATGGAGGAGCTAAAGTGCCCGTCAAAGTGACTCATGGACCGTCCACTGTACCATCAACCAACATTTAGCCAAAACTTCAACGCGAACTCTCGGAGAACATTCTGGACCACCTGATGGGAGGACTCACGGGTCGTGTGGCTTTACACGGATCGTGTACTGGTACGTGGAGCCACACTTGTCAAAGAATCAACCCCCAGCCTTGGCCAAGGTTCTGCCCCACTTAACTGACTCTCAAACGGGCCGTACCAAGTCCCACAGACTGTGGTGTGGTCCGTGAGCCATGGCTTGGGTTTTGGGGTGGGTACTGGCCACCCCCAGCTCACTGGACCATGGTGCAGACCCCCACACAAACCATGGACCCTCGCACGGTCTGTAGTTCTTGCCTTGGGCTCTTTTCAGGGCCTATATCCAATATCTTCCAGATTTCAGGTAGTCCCACTATTTTAGCCCTAACTTCCTCATACGAACTTTGAATTGAGTGAAACCAGTGCATTGTGAAGCTAACTCAAAGAGCTTCAATTTGATATGTAGCAGCCCACACGGTTCAACCCACATCAAAAGTTATGCTACTTCAAAGCTTACTGTCCAAACGACCTCTCTATGCCTCCAAATGACCCATTTTTTGTTCGGCCACTTAAAATCAGCCCGTGGCTACCAAAACTCAACCATGACCAGTATACCATCATACAAGACCAACCATAAGGAGTTTTCAAAAAATTCTCGGGTCGTTACATGATCCTCTAGGTCATTTTTGCTTTTCTGAGTATTTTGCATTGTTTAGGGATTGCTTGTGGTGACCTCGAGTCATTTATGACCCCTTGACACTGATAATATGTTTTCCTAGTCGTTTGTTTGATAGATGTGTCATTTTTTATAATATTGATCGATTTAAAGTTGAAAAAGAGTTTAGAAGTAATATCGGAGTAAACGACCTCAGAATGGAATTTTGATAGTTCCAGCAACTCCGGGATGACCAAATTAGGATAGAAGTATATTTGGTGTTTTTAATACCGAGTTTGCAACTTTAGCCTTCAGAATGGGTGAATAGTTGACTTTAGTGAACATCCTAGGTAAACATGCCTAAATGGGAATACTGACAACATGGTTATCTCCAAGAGGTTGAGTTTGGTGTAAGATGACCTTTATGTAGCTCCCAATACTTCTGGGTTCATTTTGACACCTCGATAGATTTTGGTATTGGAAAGTGGGACCCACATTGGATCAAAATGACCTCTAGTGGGAATTGTGACTACACCGTTGAGTTTTAAAATTCTAGTTTTGATCAAATTTCATATAGAATTTGTACTTTTCTGACTCTGGATGAGGTCGGAGCATTTAAATTAAGTTTAAGAGTTTGTTGAATATTAAAAGTGGTGCATTGATATGGCCAAACCATGGGTCTCCACATGGCAGACAATGTGAAAAGTCTATTTATCAAACAAATTGTTCTAATTCACGAAGGAAAGGTACAAAGGCGTAAATTGATAATATCTCTCTCATTTTTTTTATGCATTTTAAGTTATTCAAAAGGCTAACATGTGTACTTTTCTGAGAGGAACACAGTGAAAGCGTCGAAAATTTCTTTTGACACGTCGCTTGAGGTAGAATTCACTGTTTCTATTGCATATTGAATATGTTTTTTTGGAAATTTTGACATGTAATTTTTTTCAAATCTATTTTGAGTCAGATTTTGGCAAATTTTGGATATATTCTATGTGTTTTTGCAAGACACACATTGTGGTAATGTCGCAATTGATTGATTGAGCTCCATTTGGTGAAAAAATATTATTTTTGTTGCTAATTATGTTTGTTATTTTGGTAAATTTAGAATGTGATAACTCAGTCATTTTGAATTTGGAATGTTTTTCTGAAATTGCTCAATTTGTGAGAAAATTGAGGTCAAACTTGCTGCCATATATAATTTTTATTGAAAAGAAATATTTTCCATTTTTGGATATTTAATATCATTTTAGACCTTGGATTGAGTCTGAAATTCAGGTAAAGGCTCAAAGAAGTATGGTGATTATTATATGCGCTTTGTTTCAAAATTTTGTTGTGGGCTCGCATTTTGGCTCAAAAATAGACCTAAGCCTATTTTCTATGATTTTAATGTCGAAATAACTATATTGACATCATGAGTCTTATTTTGACACTTTTACAACATTTTTAGATCGCTAAGAGAAGTACAACCCCCGTGGATTGGACAAAAGTGTGCATGATCGACATTCAGGTTGGTTAGGTCTTCCTTTCTTATTAGACTGAGTTAGAATATGTAAATATTGTCTAACTTGGATATTTGTGGCATGTTTAGGGCACGTGTGACTAGCCTATTGATTTCCTATTAGATTTTCTGTTGTCTAGGCTAATAGGGCAATTATTTGATCGTTGAGGATCCCTTTGAGACTAATATACTGATTTTTTGTTGTATACTGATCAATTTTTGTACTTCTAATTAGCAGGGATTGACAAAACTCTTGCTGACATGTTGGACAAGCCTGTGACTTCTATATTCATTGTCTACTATAACTATGCTTAAAGGTCGTATTTGTTGTGGTTGATCTGGTAAGGACATAATTGTTAAAATTGATCTATTAGGTGCTATATTGTTGTTGTTGACCTATTAGATGTTGTAATTACTAGATTTTGGTTGGTTAAGGTTATATTTACCAATATTTTTTTTTTGAGACTAGTTATGAGATGTATATCATTATTTTTCTGTAATTTTCGTTATTTGATTTTGGGCCAGTAGGTATTTGATTGGTATTCTGTTACCTTCTTTGATCATGGTATTTTTCTTATGACTAAGTTATATTACATGCTGAGGACTCTAACTAGGAATGTGGTATATACCTGTATGGATATGGATGTATAAAGAGCCTACTTGTGATTAGTATATTGAGTATTTGATGGACTTTTGAATATATGATGGTTTTTGAGAATATTTGTGATTAGTATGTTGATTCCTGTTACATTCCTGATCATCTAGGTTGACAGAGTATCTATTGTCATGTTGATGCTACTGATGGTTGTTACACTAGTATCTGCTATACTATGGTGGTACTCTGATTGTTTATTGTACTCATGATTATCTATTATTGTTGGACCTTATTCTAGACTAGGTTAGTGATGCCCTAGACCTGCACTATTCATGATTGATAGATTATTGTACATGCTTTCAGTGTGACTTGAGAGGCGTAGGTCCTTATGGCCAGAATAACAGTCTAGAGTCTATAGAGTTGGGCCTTATATAATCCATTTTAAGCTGGGGACATGATTACTCTTCCTATTAGCTAGACCTTTTGCATTGTTCCTACAACCATCAAATTAGGCTCGATTATATGGGGAGCGATAAGACCACCCTGACACCTAGAGTAGAGTCCCCTATGGCTAAAGGCTTGAGCTTTTCCCTTACATGGTTATATGTTTATCCAGTTGGGTTGTGTGTAGACAAGAAAATGTTTCCCTCTATATACCCCTAATCAAAGGGTACGATTTGAGTCGGTACAGTTGGAAAGTGTGGGGTTCGAGTCCGAGTAATGTTAGGTTCGAGTTCGAGTAGTATTGGGTTTGAATCTCAATAAGTATTTTGGACTAGTCCAGGTCTTCCTTATAGGATACATCCACAGTTTGAGGTCCATGCTTTGTATCCCTTGCCTTATTCTTCTCGTACATTTGTGATTTGAGATCCGGGCTCTATACGTTCTACTATTGACATTGTATGGGATAGGGTCGTATTTGCGGTTCAAGAATCATGCTCTACAATATGTACTTCATGGGGTCACATCCACAATTTGAGGTCTGGGCTCTGTGTTCCCCTCTTGCCTTCAGAGTTGGGCTACTAGTTTAATACAATTGAGTGTTTGGGATCGATTGATATATACTAGGATACTTAGTGTGCGAGTATGCCCATTAGAATTATAGGGGCCCAATGGGCATATAGTGTTAGGTTAGATAGTATCTTATACTTGTGTACCTTCCTGTACTACATGACTTTTATTTGTACTACTCGGTTCTACTTAGTATCAGTATTATTGCATTTTAGCTAGATGGTTCTATAAATGTTGTGGTTATGTGTACATGATTGGGTTAGGAACTCAGTTTAAACTTGACATATGTATCCTTACACCTATTCACCCTTCAGTGTGCGTAGGTGTATCGGCTAGGCTTATGAAGGTCTGATTTGCGTACAGGCTTAGTTGGTAGGGACTTACACCTATGTAAATCACTTTACTGTTGTCTAAATTATAGTTACATTTGTTGTTACAAATATGTATTACCTGGTTCTGGTAGATTTGAGTTACTTTGCACCTAGAGATGTACATTACTTGGCTTTGGTAGATAGTTGAGGTAGAATCATATTCTAGTTTATACCTGCCATATTCACTAAGTTTACTCAATCATCCTATGATGGCTACTGGGTACTATATCCTTGGAATCACCCCTATATTTCCACATCTATTTCGTGGTTTAGGTCCTAGCAAAAGCCGACCTCAGTGATTCTTCCTGTGATGGCTATATTCAGTGACTAGTGGTGAGCATTGAACGTTCGTGGATTCTTTTAGTCTCCTTCTGTATTTGTGGCTGTCTTTAATGACTCAAGACTTTCCCTATGTATTATTTTGGTCCTATATATGTATATAGAGAGATGTATTATGGTTAGTATGTTATATCTACAATAGTCCTATATAGGTGACTTTCAGGTCTTGGGGGGGGATATTTTGTTGTTGTTATGTTGGTGGATGCTTAGTATAAGCTTGTGCTTATAATGGTTCAGTTACATTGTTCTATTGTGCCCCTTACTAGCTATTTCGAGATAGGGTTAGGTTTGCCTATCAAGGGTAAGGTAGGCACCATCATGACCTGTAAGGTCGGGTCGTGATGTGAAGAGGTCGTAGAAGCTTCTAGAAATGTAAAATTTTATGGAAAAAATTTATTTTTCTATATGGTTGACCTAAAAATCGAATGAGACCATTTTTCCATATAATATTTCCACGTAATTAAGAATCTAGCCTCAGATTTGCCAAATAAAGTACGAATGATACATTATAAAAGACATCATTCATAAGGTCATTCGAAGGCATTTTTAGAGGTGTTACATTCCTTGATGGATATTAAGGAAGATGATGAGATCTTCAATCAAATGTTTGCATTCATGAAAAAATTTGATGATGATGATGAATTTGAGGAAGAGGTAAAATATTTGATTTTAAGAAAAATCTGCATATATTTTCTATTAAGAAGTTGAGAAAGTTAGCTGCTATTCTTATTGATTCGATTACTAAGCTCACTACTGAAAAGGTTGTGTTGAATAATAAATTAGATATTGTTCAAGTTGAAAAAATGTCTTAGTATCTCAGTTATCTAAAGTGGAGAAACATGAGTTAGATTTGGAATTTGAAAATATAGCTCATTGTGAAAAGTTGAATAAAGAAACAAAGGGTTATCAAAAAAAGAAGGAAAAGGATAGTAACTTGCAACTTGAGATTTAAGCTAGTTTAAATGACATTGAGACAAAACTGGCTATGGTACTAGAAAGGAATACTCAGCTAGAAAAGGACCTGGTCTGAGTCAAAGAAGAGTTTTCCAAATTACTCAAATTGACTACTTCGTAAAAAACTGCTAGAAACACCGACTCATCAGGGAGACAGTAGTAAAAATGGTCTGGGGTTTGTGAAAAAGGGTATGTCTCAAACTACTCACAACAAAAATATCAATGTGTCAAATCTGTTGCTTTGCACACACTATGGAAAAAATGGTTCTGTGAAGATTAACTGTCATGCAATAAAAATCTCTGAAGACCGCTTGGTAAGATACTTTGAACAAAAGAAAAAAAGAATGAGACCTAGTCCTCGATTGAATTCTCAGAATAATTCTAAGCTAAAGAAAGTGGTGCAACCTCCCTAGATAAGAAAAGTGTTAATTACCCCCTTATCTTCTTATTGTGAACTCAAATTGAAATGGGTTCCAAAATCTAACAAGTGATCTCTTGCAGGTAAGTGAAGGAGGTAGCAGGAAGATGGCAATGCTAGTATGTGGATAGTGGCTGCTCAAAGCATATGACTGGATATGTTGCAAGCTTTGTTTCACTCAAGGCACTTCAAGGTGGTGGTGTCTATTTTGGAAATGGAAAAAGAGTTATATTATTGGTATTAGAAGGATTGGAAATTCATTACAACACTTAATAAAAAATGTCTATTATGTTAATGGGTTGAAGTTCAGTCTATTGAGTGTATCTCAAATCTATGACAAGGGCAATAAAGTGAAATTTTGCTTAGAAAATTATATTATTACTAATCTGGTTTCATAAAAAGTGATTCTTATAGGAAAAATGATGACGAACATGCATGTGACTTATCTGGATTCTATATAGGGAGATGACCTTACATGTCTTAGTACTCAAAGTGAGAATACAAAACTTTGTCACAAAAGACTTGATCATATAAGCTGCTCATTGCTTAACAAGCTTGCTGAAAAGGTCTTAGTTTGTGGGCTACAAAGAGTGAAGTTTGCAAAATATAAAATTTGTGAAGCATGTTCCAAAGAAACATAGACTAGATCCTCATTCAAGTAAAAGAAGCAAGCTAGTACTACTAGACCATTGGAGTCGATTCATATGGATCAAAGTAGAGGAGGAAAGAAGTACATTTTGATTTTTATAGATGATTACTCAAGGTTCACTTGGACTATGTTCATGAGATATAATGATGAAACCTATGATGTATTTAAGATCTTTGCTAAGATGATACATACTAAGTTGAACTATAAAATAGCAAGGATCAGGTCCGATCGTGGAACTGAATTTGAAAATGCAAAGATGGACATCTTCTTTCCGGAAAATAGAATTCTTCATAATTTCTTAGCTCCTAGAACTCCTCAATAAAATAATGTAGTAGAAAGGAAGAACAAAACCTTGGTGGATATTGCAAGAATAATTTTGATATGTTCTAGACTTCCAAAGAGTTTTTGGGCTAAAACTGTGAATACTATTTTTTGTGTGACTAATAGATACTTGATCAGATCTATTCTCAATAAAACACCCTATGAGTTTCTCAACAACAGAAAGCCTAAAGTGTGTTACTTAAGAACTTTTGGTTGCAAATATTTTGTTCTCAACAATGGCATGGAAGACTTGGGAAAGTTTGATGCAAGAAGTGATGAAGATGTATTTGTTAGTTACTCAAATTCCACTGAGGCTTATAATGTTTTCCACAAAAGGACATAATATATTGAAAAAGTGTCTATGTGATCTTTTATGAGTCTAGTAGACTTGAAAAATTGAAGGATCAAGATGAGGTTGAGTTTGAAGAACTACTGTAGTTCCACAAGGATGGTGTCAATGCTTATCAAGATGGTGACAGATAATTGGAGAAGACTAATTTTGATTTTGATGGTTTAGTTGTTGTAGGTGTTCTAGGTGGGAGACCTTGTCCTAAACCAATTGCTGATGATGAATAAGGCACTACTGAATAGTCTTAAAATACAGATGATGGAGAAGTCAGTGCTAAAATTGAAGAAAAAAGTTAGGCTCCCAAAATATCCTCATGGAGACATAGATCTTCTCATCCCTTGGATAATGTCATCTTACCTTTGGACTCTGGAATTCAAACCAGATCCAGGATGAGGAACATGATCATATTTTCAGCCTTTATCTCCTCTATTGAGCCTAAATATGTGAAAGAGGCTGTAAAAGATGTTGATTGGGTAAAATTCATGCAAGAAGAGTTGCATTAGTTTGAAAAAAGAAAGGTGTGGCACCTGGTCCCTTATCAATCTAATAAAACAATTATTGGAACAGATGGGCCTTCAAGCACAAGCTGGATGAACGTGTTACTATTGTTCAAAATAAGTCAAGGCTGGTGGTTCAAGGATACAACCTAGAAAAAGGCATTGATTATGATGAAACACTTACTCCTATTACAAGAAAAAAACCATCAGAATTCCTATAGCTTTTACAGCATTAATAGGTTTTAAGCTATAACAAATAGATATCAAGAGTGCTTTCTTGAATGGATACCTAAAGGAGGAAGTCCTTTTCAAACAACCTCCAGGATTTAAAGATGTTGATTTTCCCAATCTTGTGTTCAAACTGGACAAGGCTTTATATGGATTGAAATAAGCACACAAAGCATGGTATGAGAGGTTGTCTAAGTTCCTACTGGAGAATGGGTTCAAAATAGGAAAAATAGACACCATATTATTTTTGAAGACAAGAGGAAGGGACTTTCTCATCATAAACGTTTATGCTAATGGTCATCTTTGGTGCTACTTTTGAGTCTATGTATGGTGAATTGTAAAGCCTGATGGGGAGTGAATTTGAAATGAGCATGATGGGTGAATTGAGTTTCTTTTTGTGTTTTTAGATTAAAAAAATTCCCAAAGGAACCTTAATTAGTCAAGAAAAATACATCAAGGAGTTGCTGAAGAAATTTCAAATGGAGGTGCAAAAGCCTATGGATAATCCTATGGGAACAAATTCCAAGCTAGATGCTAATGAACTTGGTGCCAATTTTAATGAGACTATGTACATGGGTATCATAGGATTATAATTGTATTTGAATGCAAGTCGACTAGACATTTTGGTTAGTGTTGGAATGTATGCAAGGTTCCAAGCAAAGCCAAAGGAGTCCCACTCAAAGGCAACTAAAAGAATCTTGAGGTACTTGACGAAAACATGGGACCCAGTCCTATACTATCTTATAGGTGATTTTTTTAGTTGGATCATGTCTTGTATCTTGGGGAACTACAAAATAAAATTCTATTGCCTTTTCAACTACTGAAGCTAAGTATGTAGCTGCTGCCTCTTGCTGTGCACAATTGCTATGGATAAAGTAGTTATTCAAGGATTTTGTGTCATCACACACACCATTCCGTTGTTGTGTGACAATACAAGTGCTTTGAACATGGCAAAGAATCTGGTTCATCATAAGAGGACCAAGCACATTAATATGAGACACCATTTTTTGAGGGACAATATTGAAAAAGGGAATATATGTATGCAATTTTGCAAAATGGAAGATAAAATTATAGACATTTTTACAAAGGCTTTGAGGTAAGATCAATTTGAGATAAATAGATTAAAGCATGGAATGTTGAAGATGGAGTAAATCCTTGGTTTTGAGGAAAATCAACTTTCTTTTTGCCTATGATTAGAAGGGAACGTATCCTATTATTTCTGTAATACTTATAGTGACAAAATCAGCTATTGTATTATTTGCTGGTACATATACCTAGTGATTTCATAGGAGAAAACAAAGTTCAGAAAATAACTCATGCTAATCATCTGGAACTTTATAAAGGTACGTGATCCTATCTCAAAATGTTAGCACTCTATGCATTACTTTTAATCAGCTTTTTAGAACCATAGGTACTGTTTTGCGTCATCTTTTTATCAGTTGATAGCAACCCCATAACTCTTGAAACCTATTCATCACTCATTCCTATCCAAGGAACCTAACGACTTTTTTACTTTCTCCTAACTCGTTTTTTTTTTGAAAAGAAAGATCCTAACAACCCTTATAAATTTCTTTTCTTTTTCAAAAGTTCTTCAAAAAAACTCCACTTTTTTTTGAATCCTTTGCAAATCAGAAAACCCATACAATGTCTCAACTATCTTATTCTACTCAAAGAATTCTTGATGTTTTTGCTGAACTAGAAGTAGCAAAATATTCTACTTCTAAAAACCCTTCTTCTTTGACAAAAACCTCAACCATTCTTATAGAGAAGGAGATCTTCATCTCTCCAACAAAAAACATCCAAGATTCATCCTTTGAAAATACCCCTCTTACAGATCTTAATACCATCCAAAACCCATTTCCTCTTGTTTTCGTTCAGCCAACTCTCCTTCTATAGAATAAAGGAGGTAGCTCTCCAGTTCAAGTTGGTCCCTTTCCCATTGCACCTTCTAACTTCACTGTAGAAGGAGATATTCTAGAAGACATGAGGGTTTAGTCAAATATATTAACTGCTAGTGAAGAAATTGTGGCTCAAAGCTTATTTGAGATGAAGGAGAGTGTGGACACACCATTCTCCAAGGAAATGTTTATGACAAATCGGGAGTCGATGGACAATCCTATTCAACAAGGTATCAGTCCACCAGGTATTTCTTCTATTGTTGACTCTTTGCCTGATGAAGATGAAGAGCATAATCAACCTTTATTTTGGAAAGTGAGGAGAAGGGTGGGTACCACTTCTAATAAAGGGAAAGAAAAAGTTCCTGAGGAAGAAAAGTTGAAAAAGAGAAACCCAAATCCTACTAGGGGAGCTACGTACAAGTCAATAATTGAATCCATTAAGCCAAGCAAAGTTCAAACTTCTTGTAGCGACCCTCAGTTTATGATCCTAGAAAGAGCATAAAAAGTTGGACAGTTAGTACTTAGGGCCAATCCATGAAGGCCAATTCATGGATTGTTGTTGGGACCACGAGCCGTACACCAGGATCATAGATAGGAACCCCAAAAAATTGGAAAAATTTCCAAGTGTAAAGTAGTTCATGAAGCTACTTACGACCTATGGAGTAGTTCATGGCTCATAGAAAAGATCTCGTAGAAAGGATCATAGCTGTGACTTCCATACATGAAGAAATTTAGTGTTTCTAGAAAGAGGACCACAGTTAACTGGATGGCCCGTAGTCACTTTCAAGACCCACAAAAAGCCTTCGTAGATAGGGGTCCAAAAAAAGTGAAATTTTCTAAGTGTGGAAAGATTCCACGAGGCCATTCATGACCTATGGATTGAAGAATAACCTGTGGATAGGGGTTTCATGGTTAGGGTTTGGTAAATAGTTTTTGGATATTAGAAATAGAGAATAAGATGACAAGGACCATGACCCCTGGTTCTATCTATGGCCCGTAATCGAGGTCTCGTGGTTCCTGTCCAATAATTTTAATTAAGGGCAATTTTGTTCTTTCCGCCAACCCTAAGCCTAAATCATATCATTTTTAGGATTCCTAGGACCCTAAATCTAACCTTAAACCCCAAAGGATTCCCCCATTCCTTTCTTTCTTCCACTTCTAGAATTTCCTAAGTAAAAAATATTTTCTATAGAAGACAAGAACAAGCTAAGGAGGCTAGGGTTTGAAGGAGACTTTTCCATAATACAAAATTCCTTCTTCAATGGCTTAACCAAGGTATGTGAGTTTATTTGTGGGTCTCCTTCCACCCAAAAAGTCCTACATAATTATTTTTACCTTTTCTTTAAGTTCTTTAATATTACCAAGCATTCTAATGATGATTTGATGATGTTTTCTGTTACTACATGTTTGTAATGTCATCATATGATGCTCTACTAAGTATTTACATGTGTTTTAAGTTGATAGTGATGACCCCAATGATGTGGATTTCTATGATGAAGTGTGGGTTATTTTACATGTTTTGAATAGGCATATTTTCCCATGATCATGCATGAACCGCATATTTTATGAATGTTTCAACTTATGATTAAGCCCACTAAGTTTCAAGTCAAGTTTTGCATGACATATGATAAAGATTAGGGTACAAAAGTAAGATTTTAAAATTATAATTTGTCAAAGATATAAACATGTTGACAATGCTCTAAAAGATATTTATTCCCCAAGATGAAAGGACAATTCTCACTTGGTGGTTCCTTAAGTTTCGAGCTACTCTTAAGATTGCTACTTATGATTCTAAGTGTCATAAATTTACTAAGTATACCTTTTAAAGATTTTGCAGGATGACTTAGCACCTAATGAGATATTGAGGTAGGGTTCGGTAAGGGAATCGTAGAAACAACCCTTTACCCTATAAATTATGTGCCACTATTGGAGCCCTTTTAGGCTAGGCTATTGGATTCATGTAGTCCATTTATGATATATGACTTGGTTCCATCACATGTGTTCCCTTAATACATGAATTTTACTCATATTGCTCGATATTCCTTGTGTATTCTTAAGCTCATGTTACTATTACCTTTATTGTCCCATACATGTGAGTCTCTAATTATGAATAATGTCATTACAATATTTGCATTTGCATCTCACATACTTAGTACATTCCAAAGTACTAATGTATATTTTTCCTATATGATTTAACCATGTAGGGACAAGTGCTCCTCCCTCGACTCGTAGCTAGTTCTGCGATATTCAAGACTAGTTTATTTATGGTGATCCCTTAGTTTGGAACTCTACCAATTTTTTTTCTAGCTTTGTATTTTTGAGACTGATGTATATGTTGGACTTTAGAGGATTTTACTTTCTATGTTCTTAATGTTTGGAGTATTTTCTATTTGATGGAGATCGACTGATATCAGTTCCATCCATCCATGGTCTGGTTAGTATGTCTTATAGACAATATGTATGTTTTTCTTTACAATGTTTCTTCATTGTCAAATGATTTCCCACAAACCCTATCCCTTTATTTCCATAAATTTATGAATTTTATGCCTATGAATGCTTGAAATATTAAGATGGCTTGGGTGAGATACCTTCAGGTGTCTTATTCTCCATGTGATGATTAGGCCCTAGGTCGGGTCATTACACTTCTACTTGAATATGGAATAGAAAGAGAAAGGTAATAGAGTACCTATTCCCATGAAATAAAGTGATTAATGTAGTTCAAAGTGTAAGTAAAACCAAATTCAGTGATATTATGTAATGACCCTCTAGATCATTTTTGCATTTTCGTGACTTTTCTGTTGATTTGAGCTTCTGTGTGGTTGTGTTGGACCTTTCATGACTTGTTGGAGCTGTTAGGATGGTTATAAGGTGTTTTGGTTGTGAACTATGTAAGTTTGCAACGTTAGTGAGAAGCTAAATCTACTAAAATGAGATTTTTGTCAAAACCCTAGTAAACGACCTCAAAATGAGATTTTGATGGTTCCATTAGTTATGAAATGACCGATTTGTGCTAAGAGGGTAGTTGGTTCGAGAATGGAGGGTTCCAGTTTGATTTTGAGCTAAAAGTTGCAAAATAAGTTCAATTGGAAGGTAAAAAGGGAATTTCTATAAAATCCCAGCTTTACGCGCTTGGAATAAAAAACTAATTACGTGGTCAACACTGGAACATTGACAATAGTCTAAAATGATACTTCATCAGTTAGCGGGAACATACGGTGGCATTTTGACCTCGTCAGTTCTTTTGGCTAAATTTAGTCTAAAAGAAGTGGGACCCTCATTTTTCCGTAGGATGCTCCGTTGGGAATTTTGACCACACCATTGGATCTAAAACTTTGAAATGCAAGTGGTTACACTATTTATTTGTGTTAAACAGACATTAGGAGCCCTGGGAATGCTCCGAAGAAGTTTTTGGTATTACTAGTGCAGAAGCCCGCGTTTGCCTAGCATGGCACACACGCTATGCCCATGATCTCCCCTGCGTGCCAGAGTTCACGCGTGGCATCACACGACTAGCCTATATAAGGCCCGGTCGCGAGGCCTTGGATGAGAAAACTTTAAAAGGCCATAAAACGTGATCCGTAACTTTGACTTTGGAGATTCAAATGTCTGTGTGACTCAGAATTTTTCAAGGAACGTCGTGGTGAAGTTGGTTTTTGGATTTGGCACGTACTTTGAGGTAAAATTTTTGTTTTTTCTGTTGTAGCTCTTATTTTTGGTGAAAACTTTGCATGTTGATTTCGTAGCCGTTTCTTGGTGGAATTGAATAAAAATTAGGTCTAAATTGGTCTACGTTCCGAGGGGAACGTTGTGGTATGCTGGGAATACATTGATATTTTCTCGTTTTTTAACATTTTGACTAAGAAGGTTTAGAAAAGAATGTTTTCCAAGTAAAGTTTTTAACTTCATTTTTGGGCATTTTCTCGGTCTTCTAGGGCCCATTTTGGGCTGAATTGTTTGCAGTAGACTTAGGGTGATGTGGGGAACACTTTTTGGGATTTTGGGTGTGGGCCCTATTTTCTCACTTTTAGGCCTAATTGACGTATTTTTGCCCATTCTTCAAGTTTTTATAGCCAATTCAACTCCAATAGATTTTATTGTAGCAACGGATTATTATCGAGAAACATTTTGGAAGCTAAAATCTTTGACATACTGACTCGAAGCACAAGACATTGGATGCCAGATAGGCTAGGCTTTCTCTACTCCTTAGATTGAGTTGAAGTGGTTGCATGTTTGAGTTGAAATGCGTGAAAATATTTTGTGAATGGGTTTAGGTGTGGAATTTGTACTGCATATAGCTGGTTGTGAATCCACATGTGCTAAAATGGTTATATGGGACTTCAGTACTTGTATTGGGAGTTTTGTTAATTGTAGCTGTCATATTATCTGAGTTTTACACTATTTGGCTACAAGAGGTCCTAAAAAGAAGCTGCTTGGGTTTTAAACCTATAATAGGTATGTACTCTGAGCTTGACATTTTCTTGTATGTGTGTGGTGTGAGGCTAAAACAATATACTAGCTGTTGTTGCTCACTTGTGATTACATGCTACCCTATAAACTGAATCTAGTATCTATATATGATTGGTATGTACATGCATGATGCGGTTGCGGTGGTCTATATCTATTTTGAGTACTTGTGGTAGAATTTCCTATTTAAACATGATTTTATGCTTTCCTGTGACTTATATATGATCCTGTATACCACTATTATCTTTTATGTACTTGTGCTACTGGTTAGTTACTGGAGAAACACACTATGTTATGGGGGTCATTTATAGTGTGCTCATAAGGGAGCCTAACATTCAGTGATACGAGAGGTTTTGCTACTGAGCCACTAACGGGTCAGGGATGGGAGTGAGACCCTGTTAGCAAGGTGTAGGCCCTATCCTATGGGCTTCCTGGGCTTTCTATGAGGAGACACTAGCCATGTGAGGTAGTTTGGGGGACTGACACTCTATTTAGAGAGGGACACATTATTAGTAGGTTGGCATAGAGTTGCTTTAGGTGGTATTATTTATAGAAGCTGGACTGCGATATGACTCTGGGTAGGTGACACCCTTCTGATTATCTAGCCTCTTGGGTTTTAGCTTAGGTTGTACTTACGCTGCTCTATGAGCTGCCTTAAACAGAGAAAGGGGCTAGGTAAGGACCATAAATGAGCTAGTGCCTAGGCAGACATGTGTATTGACCTGACTTATACCTGTATGAGTGTGCATATCCTGCTGCTAGTAAGATATGTTGACCAGGAGACTGTGTATTGATTTTTATACTATACTGTGGCCTGAGTTTTGTATAGATATGACTCACTGAATTTTGGTTGTCCTGGATATTTACAATATACCGTGATTATCTATGTTTACTTTGGGTTCTTGTGATTGAAGACAGTATGGTATACTTGGCCTTCGTTAGGCGTGACTCTATGGTGATTATGTCACAAATAAGCTCCGATGTACTACTGATAGTTATTGGGCACCGGTTCTCTCCATCTATTAATGGGGCATCCATTGTATCTAAGAGAGGTGGTAGTTATTGTTGTGTAGATTGATTCGAGATTGTGGGATATCTAGGTTGTGAGGTTATCTCCTAGTTAAGCTTTCTTTAATGTGGGTTCATTAAATTTTAAAGTATTTAATTGAATAAAGTTGTGGGCTGTAGAAATTAGGTGATTTAAAGTTGATTTAAGTTTGAATTTTTTGAAGTTCAATGGATTTGATGAAGGTCAATTTATGCATGTCCCCTTTGCTCTTGAACTATGCATGGGTAGTGTTTTAGTGATGGTTTAAGTATTGATTTAACTTGAATTTCTTATGAACTACTCTTGATTTGAATTTGAAGTATGAATTCTAGTACCCATGCTATTCTTATTATGACTCATGGCATTTGCATACATGATCATGGTTTCTCAAAGAATGTTTTGATGTGGGCTAAGTCCCACACATGTTTATGACTATGATTTTGATCAAGTATGGGTTATGACAAGAATGTAATTACATAATGTCTATGATATGGCTCTTTGAGCAACATGGGTGCTTGCACCAATATGATATGGCAAGTTATGACAAGTATGGAGCAACTCTTATGCATAAAGTTTGACATGAATATTTGTTTGGCTTTTTAGCCCATGAAGCATGATCATGAAATGATTTTGATTCTTGTTAAGTATGCATAAGAGTAATGAAAGTGATTTAGGCTTTTAAGACGAAGTATGCATGATTTGGTGATTCAAATGTCAAGTTTCAGTTTTAAAAGCATGTATATGTATATGTATTCTTTTGGGATGATGACTTAGTACCGAGAAGGATTGGAGTAGTAAGCGGGCTATTCCCAAGAGTCCTACTTCTTTCCCAAATCTATGTGCCAACGCACATTACTACAAAAATGGGAGGCCCATAAGGTATGCTTTGATATGATATGATATGATATGATATGTTATGCAAATATTTCCAAAATGGCCGAACCATAAGGAAGGTGGCCATCACACTGAAATGGGAGGCCCATAAGGTGTGGTGTAGATTACCTTTGGCAAGTGATCTCCTCTTATCCAATTGGAGGCCTCATTGGGCATGTTTATGTTGTAGCTCACATGAGTTTGGATGTCGGTTATGGTTCCATCCCCTGTATACTATAAGCATTATGACATTTCATGCATCATGATCATCATAGAATATTGATATATTGGTCCTTATATTCTCTTCTATGTATGTGCTCTTGTCATGTAGGTTTTTTTTAACACCCCGTATTTTTCACGTGTTAGTACTATTTATATGACACTTGATGCAACCTTGCGATATAGGTGTTGGACTATGTTTTTCATATGAATGGGAGTAATCTGAATTGGGTTGGAGGTGATGCAATGTCCCACATATTTCAGTGGGTACGAGTCCAAGTTAAGGTCGATGATAGCATTTAAATTCGGGATAACAAAGTGCTATTTGAGTTGAAATTTAAAGTGAGATATTAAGACACAACGGGGGGGGGGGATCAAGGATTAGGAAAATGGAGTAAAATTTATGAGCTGCTTGCTTGACTTATTAAGCTAGTAGGTGAAAAGTAGGTGCATCACCTACT
>JBCEWC010010659.1:0-17429 GCA_038996855.1 Solanum aculeatissimum
TGCCATCACCGGACACCACATGACCAAGGAAGACAACTTCTCCCAACCAAAACTCACACTTGCTAAATTTGGCATACGATTATTTTTCTCTCAAAGTTTAGAGAACCAACCTCAAATGACCCACATGCTCTTGTTCGCTATGGGAGTAGATCAAAATATCATCAATAAATACCACCACAAAATTATCAAGGAACGACTTGAACACCCGATTCATAAGATCCATAAACACCTCCAGAGCATTTGTAACCGCAAATGATATCACCACAAATTCAAAATGACCATAACAAGTCCAGAAAGCCATTTTCGAAATATCACACTCCTACACCTTAAATTGGTGATAGCCCGAATGAAGATCTATCTTGGAGAAATCAGTAGCTCCTTGAAGTTGGTCAAATAAATCATCAATCCTAGACAACAGATACCTATTCTTAACAGTCACCTTTTTTAGTTGCCTATAATCAATTCACATCCGGAGAGACCCATCCTTCTTCCTCACAAACAACACCGGAGCACCCCAAGGTGAAATGCTTGGTCTAATATACCCTTTTTCTAACAAATTGTTCAATTGGTTGTTCAATTCCTTCAACTTCGCTAGGGCCATACGATAAGGAGGGATGGAAATGGGTTGAGTATCCGAAAGAAGGTCTATACCAAAGTCTACTTCTCTATCGGAAGGGTACCGAGCAAATCCTTAGAAAAAACATAAAGGAACTCTTTTACTATCGAAACCGATTCAATCCTAGGTGACTCACCCTCCATATCTCTAACCCACACGATATGGTAGATTCACCCTTTACAAATCATCTTCCGGGCTTTAAGGTAGGAAATAAACCAACCCTTAACCACGGAATCAAAAATATTTGGGTTGTTACAACTTCATCCACTCCTTGCCTCCCTTGAAGAGCATAAAACCAATTGTGACATGGAGCACCCTCTTGTTGGGCACCTTGTGCTCTTTGATAAACATGAGCACCTTGCCCTTGATGAAGACCATCATTACCCTTTCTTGGAAAATCCACAATCATGTGGCCCATTTTTCCACACCTGAAGCCAACACCTACATCTCAATAACGTCTACCACCATGATTCTTACAACACCTCCAACATTTAGGAAGAATTTGACCACCATTACCACGATGGCCCTTTAGGGTTAGGCACCCTGTCATTAGCAAATCCTTGATTTTGAGGATTGGAAGGTCCTTGGCCTTGGAAGTTTTGGCCTTATTGGAAACGACAACCTTTATCACCTTGAAAGCCACTATCATACCGATCCCTCTTGGACTCCCCAATATTTATTTTTTGAAACTTCTCTACTTCATGTTGTTCGGCATAAGTCATGAGCCGAGACAAGTCCATATCACCCACATGCATGGTGGTGTGACATTCTTCATTCACCAAGTCAGATACTCCCGACAAACTTGTTCATCCTTGCCCTAGAGTCGGCAACCAAGTGAAGAGCATATTTTGAGAGCTTGTTAAACTTAAGGGAATACTCCCTCACACTCATGGAGAATTATTTGAGATTCATGAACTCCATTATATTTTCCTCTTTTAATTCAATAGGGAAGAAACGGTTGAGAAAGGCGGCCTTAAATTTCTCCCATGCAATAGGACCATTGATCCCTCTCTTTTATCCATTGATTAAACCAAATTTCTAAAAGGCCCTTAAGTTTGTATGCCAGAACTTCTATATCTTCTGAACTCACCCCCCATAATAGCAAGCACTTTATATATCACATCAATGAATTCTCTGTGATCCTCTTTCGTTTTGAGCCATAAAACTCTGGAGGGTTCATCCTTGTAAAATCTCTAACTCTTAAAGCTGGGGTGAGAGCATGAGGATCTAGGGCTCCTTCATTCAATTGGTTGGTCACGACTTGTGTCAATATAGCAATGACATTCTGTTACTCGGCGTGCATGACCCTTTCTTCTTCTTCTGGTGCTTGAGGAATCGGAGGAGTCGGATAACCCTTGGGTGTAAAAGCTCTTTGTGGAATTCTCCTTGGCGGCATGATCTAAAAGAGAAAAAGACCATCTGTTAGGAAAAAGAAAACCTTATATCAAATATATAGCATAATATTGAGTATCAAAAAGTGAACCATTTCCTAAAATCTCTCATAGTCTCCTATTCATAGTTGTGGCACACTTCACAACCATGAACAAGACTCTATTTGACGCAGTGTATTAGATTTATGAGGACTATTTATAATCCTATTGCTCTGATATCAAGCTTATCATGACACATGCCTAGGTCCTAGATGTGACACGGTGAATGGGAAACCCGAAGGCAACCCAAAAAAGCCTCTTAACATATCATTTGCACATCCATGGTTGCAAAAGCATAATTAATAATCAAGCACACAACAAATAATTCTAAGGGAAGTGGGGAATTGGAATCAATCTATGGGGATGTTTTAGGAAGGAGGATTTGCATGAAACACATAATAAATAAAGTCTAAGGGGCTGGTAAATATGACTCGTGCTATGGGAATATTATCGGGACTTGGGACTTTCATCATATCATCAACAAATATCATCACATAAAAGAGAATAAGGACTAAGGAAGTCTTACATAATCACATAAATATAATGGTAGTCAAGCTTAATACATATATTTCTATATCCAACGACACCTCTAATACGAATGGAACGAAGGCCATGACATCTCCAGGGAAAACCCTTAAAAGATAAGTATCCAAAAATACACAAGTCTTAATCAAAGTATGAAAGTAAAGTGGATATTGTTCCTAGAGTAGAGGACTCACTAATAGTAGTCTTTAAATGAAACGGCTAGCCATTGGGAAGAGGATGATGAATTGGAGCTTCAATTCCTGCATGGTTAGATCATGTAGACAAAAGGTATGTGTTAGTACTTGGAATGTATTAAGTATATGGGGTGCAATGCAACAATGAAACATTAACCATAATTAAAAAATATGCATATTCATAGTGAATGGATAGGGAAAAGGCATAAATTCCCCCCTGAACTTGTTTTGAAAAGTCAGTTACACACTCAAACTATCATGACGACCTATTACACACCTTTACTATTCAAAAGTGAATTTATTTAACCCTCAAAACTGACATGGAAAAATAAAAAATAAATTAAAAAAATATGCGCGCCAGAATAATTTTGAAAGTAAAAAAAAAATTAAAATATCTTTTACACCCTCCCCCACATCCCATCTTCTTCACACCCTACCATTATCATCTTCACATTTCATTAACCTAAAATAGAGCAATAATAACAAGCAACCCAAAAATAAGTTACATAAAAAATACAACTCTTTTACCTTTAAATCTCCCAACAAGAAGAGTTAAAATAGTACCAAGTGCAATTCTTAACCTAAGTTTTGTTAGTTTTGATTTTTGTTTGTTAACAAAGGGTTTCTTTATCTCATAAGCAAGGTAAAAATTTGAGAATATTTTAGCTGCCGAAGCTATGGTGGGCTTTGTTGAGTAAATAGGATGAGAGATTGATTAAGGGGAAGAAAATTATTTTCCTCTTATCCTATCTTTTATGGAATCTCCAAGAAGAATATAGAAATATATATATATATATATATATATTCAGATCTGAAAAGTATCCAGAATCATGGTTTGCAAAATGGTACAAGTTTTGCTTTTTGCTGCAAAGAATTTCTTTTATATGGTTTGGGCTTAGAGGTTAAGCATCGTAACAAATTGCATTAGTGTCGTTCACTCACCATTTCTGAAATAACTATAAGAATTGTGAATTCACAAGTGAAAATCCACAACATTGGGGAAACTTTTTGGTACTTCTTTTTCAACTACAACAACTGAATAATAGAAACTGAAGCAATTCTTGGGGTACATTTTGGAACGGCAAAATTATTTCACTCCTCAAATTAGCTCTGGATTTCGAGCATTCCTTGGTGGCCATTGTTGAAAGTTTCTTCTTTGCAATTTTAGTGAAGAAGATGTAGTTATTACAGAATTTTAATACTTAATTATGGATTAATTAGTATAAAATATAGTTAATAAAAGAAAAATAAATTATTAAAGAAAATAAAACAAAAAGGATATAAAAAAGTATAACTCCTGACATGGCATTGACATGGCGCTGACGTGATGCTGACGTGGAACTGACGTGGCGCTGACACGACAACAAGTGTAATACACCACATATTGTGAGAGTGGTGTTACACTTATGAGGGGATATTAAATTCACTTTTAAGTAGTAGAGGTGTGCAATAGATCGTCATGATAGTTTAAGTGTGTAATTGACTTTTCGAAACAAGTTCATGGGGGAATATATGTCTTTTCCTGAATGGATATAAGCTCAATATGACATGAATGATTAATACCTTAGTCAAAATATACATTGGGATCTCAAAATCATAAATCATATCATACATAGATGGGAAGAGACCATAACCGAGAATTAAGACAAAGCGAGCTACTACTTGGAATCTCGATGTTCACTCCACATTGAATAAAAGAGTGGTTTACTTTTCTAGGATAAACCACACACTCACCTTATAGGAACCTCCCCTTTTAGAAAAAGTTCCTCACAAATACCTTTTTGGAACAATACCATTTTTGGTTACCTTACGGGAACTTACCCTTTTTGGTAGATTACAAAACAAGTGTCTTACAGGAACATCACCCTTTTCCAATAGTAGAATGTAAAAGCCTTTTAGGAACCCCACCCTTTTTGGATAATAAGTGACATGTAACTTATGTGAACTCCCCCTTTTTGGTTAGTCATATTGCAAGCAATTCACAACCTATGGTGGCAACATAATTATAGGATAATGACTACCTACTAAGGTCCACTCGGTCCTAGGTCACAATTTCAAGAAATATTCTAATCATACTTATAGCTATAATATGCAAAACATCATAATGTCATAATATTTACATAGAGTAGCTCATCAAAACTAAACATTCATAATATCAATGAAAGGACTTCACATTATTATTAACATTCATAATATTTTCATGAGTTCATAGCATGCTTTAATAGCACTTCAATTTCAATATTCTCAATTCACATGTCTTACAATGAGACTTTCATCAACACAAAAGCTTGTTACATGAATTGATCAAAATATGGTGGGTATGTGTGCATAGGACTAAAACCATTCATTTAAAGAGTATAAGACATTGGAAAAGTAAAATCAATTTATTTGGGAATCATTCAAATCAACCCACCACCATTGTATTAGTAAGCCCAATTTAGGTATTATAAAATTCATCTCATATTTACAATCCTTCATAGTTTATGTAGTTCACATCATGCATATACTCCAATAGTTATAACTCAACTCATGAAATATGTTTTCAATTTGTATTCATGCTTAACAATTAATACTTTAGGAATCCAACTCAATCCATGTATATAATGCATAAAATACACCATTATGGAGTTCATATTTATAACATCATGTGCAAGATTTCATCAAATACTTTGATGTAGTTGGAGGAGAAGATGGTTGGACTTGTTGGGAGGAAGAGTTCACACAATCAAACCCATATACCTTGGTATGAATTTTGGTGGAGAAAAATCTGATTTGGAGATGGAGAATCCGAAACCCTAGCTTAGTCTTCTTGATTGCAACCTTGGAGGAGGATTGAGAGTGTTTGGGACTTAGAAATTTTTTGAGTGAAGGAGAATGAGTAAATAAGGGTTGAAAAAGCGGATAAGGGGCTACTTGAGGGTTAAAACAACATAGTTTATGCTTTAATTAATAGAAAATATCAAATTTGCCCCTTTAAAAATCTAGGTCATGAGACCTCATTTTTAGGCCATGGCCCATTCTACAATTCATGAAAGAGGTTTCTTCTAATTCCACATTAGAATTTCTAGAAATTGATTCTCTGATTCTTAATTCTATGATACAACTTATGACTCATAAATCTTTTTACGGGCTGTCAGATATGTCATTGATCAAATCGCTGAAGAACGTCAATTTAACCAAGTCTGACCCTCATTCTATGAATAACATTTATGACTCGTGAAATAATATATTACCTGTAAAAACTCTCATACAAGGTTGTTCCTCACAAATTGAGCTATTGGAAATGCTCACGAACAACTCTACGGCTCGTATCTCAACCTACGACTCATAAACCCCTTCGTAACAACTGACACTTTAGAAAATTTTCAGAACTCTTTTCTTGGACTTTCATACATCTCTTGAGTGGAATCTTACAAAAATATTTTTAGGGTTTTTGTTTGAATTGGGTGTTTTTCTGTTTAATTTAATATTGGGTATTGTTTTAGTTAGTATTGAAGTGTTTTTGAAGATAGAATGTTATTAAAATAGTTAGTTTGTATATTTATGATTGCGTTAGTGAATGAAGTTGTTAGGGCTTTAGTTTGAATAGGATTTTTTTTAAAATTAGATTGTAAATAAGGTAATGTGTAGTCAGAATTGAAGTGTTATTAAAGTTAAAAGTTAGATTTAACAAGTAACTAGAAGTTAGAAGTTACAAATCTTGAACTTTTTAAAATAGAAATACTAGAATATGATGTTTGAAAGTTGAACTTAGAAAAATATTAAATTGTATGATTTTTGAAGTTTATAACTAATTAGAACTTAGAACTTGAATTTTAGGGATTTTTGATGTTGAACATAGAAATATTCTGTTTGTAATAAATTTTAACTTTAGAACTAATTAGAACTTAGATCTTCCTGGTGTCATGAACTTGAACTTTAGTTACTTGAATTTTAGGATTTTTGAAGTACTAAGAAATTATTTAGGTTTGTATAAATTCTCAACTTTAGACACTTGAACGTTAACTATACTTGAAATTTGAAAATTTATACTTAAACTTAGAAAAATCCTATTTGAACCTTACAAAGGTTGAACCTTAAAAATCTTGATTACTGTAGGATACATAAACTTTACGTTGTGAACTTTAAAACTTTTGAATTGTAGAACTAAAAATTAATTACTATAGTTTTTAAAAACTAATTAACTTGAATACTTTTGTAGATGGATTAATATTTGTGGATGTATGACATATATTATGAAACTGATGATGGTTTGAAACTTGTGTTTATTGATGATGTTAGAAGTTTCATTGATCATATTGATCATATACTAACACTTGATATTTTTAGAAAAATAAATTAGTTAGGTATCCTTGCAGTGCATTGATCACGCCCAAATTACACCTCCAAATCAAGGTATAAGTGGTTGTTGTAAAAATATAGAATCTAAAAATGGTTAGGGTCGATTCTCCAGGGAATAAGGTCTAGACCTAGAGTAATTATGAGCAATTAGATTGTATTAATATACCTATTTCTCAAAGGGGATTGTAAAATGCAATAATTAAACCAAAATTAAAATAATGAATCAAGTGAGAGTTTTGTGAAATTATTGAGATACGTAACTAGGGTATTGTGTTCCCCATGAATTCCTACTAAGTATAACAAGATAAATCTAACCTTTTCTAGTGTGTAGCTTACAGAACTAGTAAGTTATGTTTACCTAACCCTTTAATCTAGGCGAGAGGCAAATTTCACTATGTGATTTGATCCATCTCGTAGAGTTACAATAATAACCCTTACCTTTTATCCCAGTACAACCTTCCCTTAGTCTGTTCAGGTTGATTAGACGAGAGGGATCACATCGAACCTTGTTAATTTTTCCTTATCTCATTATTTACCCCCTTGATCCAGTAAGTAAGAATTAGACGAGTTCTAACGTTGACCACCGTTAAAAAGCAATCATATCGAAAGGATAGATTAGTAAACACATGCACACTTTTCATGCATTACGAATTATCCCAATTTTACTTTGTTAGTTATTCATGGTTCACAAAATCGTAGTTGTGGATTTTTCTATGCATACTCATTATAAATTAAAAAAATCATGTTATTGAACAAAATAATTCAACACTTACAACGATGAATTGAAGAACAAAAAAATTCAAAATCTTCACAAGAAATAACTATATTATAACTGAGAAATAATCTTCACTAATCACAAGTAATGAATTCTTAATAGTCTCTCTGCCTCTCTCTTTATGTATCTCTCTAAAAAACCTAAAAAAAAACATATTTATAATACGTAAAAACCAAATCCAAAATGAACTAGGAAAACTTGAGCCAAAAAATTCGACGGACAAAGTTATGAACCATTGATGGAATCACGACCCGTACCTGGGGCTTCATTGTCTACACTTCACAAAAGCTGACTTCCATATACGAACTCCTCCTATGGCTCGTCTTCTGACTTATGGTCCGTATGGGGTCTCGACTTCTAACTCTTCTAAAACTCTTCAAAACTCTGATCCTCCAGGCATGATCTTATCCATGACCCGTCACCTGACTTACGACTCATAGGAATGTTCATTTTATAATAGTTCAACACTTAGCATATCGTCTGATCTTAAGCATACGAACACACCTACAAACCATAAAAATTCTATGGCTCATTTGACAATAGTAACCTCAACATCTAAAAATCATCCTTTCATTGGTTTCAATGAAACCAACCTACGATCCGTGAAATAAACCATGGCCCATAAAAGGACTTGTAAATCCTTAAAAACCTATATCTGAAGCACTTGGCTAGAAATAATCCCGATTCCTATAATCCTACAAAAATCAACATAAAAGCACATCAAACTTGTTAACATCACTTTGAGAATGTGCAAAATCCTAAGTTTAAAGCATCAAAAGTGTTGTATTTTGACAGCACATCAACACCCTCAACTTAAAATTGTTGCTTGTCATCAAGCGATACACTCAATCTACATAAGAAATACAACAACACCCATACCTCAATCAAATGGCATACATAATCTCTAAATCAATCACAGATACCCAGTCAAACACATTAATAAATATATGAAATAGTTATCAAATAAACTCGTGTAGATCAAGATATGACAATGAAGCTATGACATATAAGGCAACGTAAATAAGAATACACTCACAAAATCAGTCTAAAATTAACAATGCAATTCAAGTGCCTTCACAGAAAGAAGTCCCATATCTCACTCATGATGATATGTTCAAATTCAATGCTTGAGACATGCAAAAATACTCATGCTCACAGAATTTATTCAGAAACTTTGCATAATACCATAGACTTGCCCTTATACTCATGACTATATCTCAACTACTTGGACTAGGATCACTATAGGACTTTCTTAGCTTGTAATGTAGGCTCAGGATACATGATGCATTTGGTTGGTCTATTAAGGCTAAGTAGACTGATATGAACAACGACCTAAGATCCTTTCCTAACCAACTAACCAATAGTCTCAGTCAAAGTAATAGATAAATTCTGAATTGATTCACAATATCAAAATCATGCAATAAGCTCTCACATACTTGACACTGAATACAATTTTAACACAAACTCTAAAGATCATGCTTTTTTTTATCATAATTAAGCCTTAATTTATCAGAACAAACATTGCCAATCATGTATTCCACATGGTTGTCATCAAAACATATCTAATAACACATCATAAAAAAATGGAGAGGTATCATTTTTAAACAAAACTAACATATGTCATAGATATCAGAACCGAATGCTACTTATACTACTTACACAATCTAAACCTGCTAGTTCAATATAAAATAAATGTCCTTAGGGAAAGAACACAAGTAAGAAAATACCATAGACTAAAAAATTAGGATAATTGTAGTCCTTGGTTACTCAAACTTTTCTGAGGCCTATAAAAACCCAAACCACATCAAATATCATTTTTATTGTCCTCCATGGAACAAAATATAGCCAAAATAATGCATAGGGGTCTAAAAGAACATACTTGGGCACCTAATAGCCGGTATCTGGACATTTGTGACCACCCTCAACCTGCTTGGTTGGCTTTTCACTATCAGCAACATATTTGGAGGGTCCAACACCCCTAACCATCTCCTGTACTCGCACCTGCCATGCTATCTCATCTGCAGTTGAGGCTCATATGGAAGCCACTACATGATCCCTCTCTAACCTCTCTACCTCTCATCTCAGTGCATTAGGATCATCTATCTCAAGTCGAGGCCTCTTGCCAGGGGCATGGAGTGGTGTCTCCTCAGCAAAAAAAGAACCACCTCCTTAGTAGTAGTCTCAGGCATGGGAATCACAGGAGGGGCGACCATTGCTGCTCTCATATCAGTGCAGAGCTGCTAGTTCTCCGCTTGAATAGTTGTCAAATCACAAGGCTAGGCTGGTTTGAGACTTTTCTCAACTTGCTTCTCAAAAGCATTAACACGACTATGGAATGGTGTAAGTCTTTCCTTAATAGTGGTCGTGAAGTGTGTTTGGATACGCTCCTCACTTTGGAAAATGGACTTGTGAACCTAAGGTCATATCTTTTGTATAAATTGAGTCAGCTGTGACTCAATGTGAACCTATCACTATACCAGAGCCTGAATTGAATATATAGACACGTATACCATGCTAATGGAGTTTGAATATGTAGGAACAACCTTTTGTACAAGAGTAGAAGTAGTAGTGAGCTCTATCTCCCTCTTAATCTTTGTATGTGGGGGATCCTCTACCTCTGGAACAACAATAGTAGATGATGTAGGCTTAAACTATGGTGTCGCGATAAACATCTCTGGTAGACGAACAGGTGGGCGCAGTGCTAGTTAGAAGGCCATATGATTCTCATCAACCTTTATTAGGCATACATTCAGGGTACTCTATACCTCAGTCATCTTGTCCAAAGTATGCATAATCTCCACCCGCATCGCTATACATAGTTGATAGATCAATCGGTGAAAGGAAATGGAGGTGGACCTCTTCAGGGCCTATTCATGGATCTTCTCTACTATTAGGTGGCCCCAATAAATATCATATCTAGTAATGATTTTGACCACCAAGATCGCATAGTTCGACATTAAAGTATTATATGCCAAAGTAGAACAAATCTACGAAATTAAAAGTACCCACCAAAACTTGCTGGTGAAGCTTAGTGACGCCTTCACAATCACTGCTGAAGTAAAAATCTAATTAGGATCCTGGCCTTACTAAGCTATGTGGTCAGTGATCTAACTCATTATAATGGCCTTATGGGTTGCATCATTTATCAACTCCAAGTCCTTAGTCTGCTCCAACTGGTAGTCATACTCAGCTGTGGTGATGGGGGCTTAGTACTAGGAACCAAATAAGAACTGACAAATAGTTATCTTAGAAATATCAACTGGAACATTTCTCACCATTGTCTTTGTAATGTGGGGTTGTCCAAGCAACCTCTTCCCTTTTGGGGTCGAATCCATGATAGTGGAAATGTATGATGCATAGAACTCAGGAACAAGAAACGAGGAGCACTTCCTTGATGGGGCTACAAACCACTCTAATCTATAACGGGCTATAGTATCTCAAAGCAAAGGAGCACTATCAAGCCTAGATCTTATGATCCATAGCTTCTCAAATATACTACGAGCCTATCAACCCTGCTCGTCATGTTGAATATCCTTCCTGAAGATATCCTACATGTTTTGTAAATACCATCACCTCATCAATCCAGTTAGAGTAGTTTTTGTTTTGGGGTAGACTCTGTAGCCTCTAAACTTGACTCCTTATCTGAGCCGGAGCCTTCTCCCTCTGTAGAACCTTATTCGAACCCCTCTTTAGAGTCCGTCATTTGTATGGAGCTACTCTGCTGGGCACCTTTCTCCTTAGACTAGGGGATGCCGAGAAACTATGGCTAGTGTCTGGGTTGACACTATTTGTATAGTTGTTGCCTTAGTGTGTCCTAGCTCAATGCCCTTATCTGGTTAGATATTAAGCTCTTTTACTGATCTGTTAGCCTGAGTACTAGCTTCAGGGTCTATCAGCTCATCTTGGATTTTGCTCTATAAGTCTTGTATCTCATCTCATTTTGGAATGGGAACCATAATACATGAAAGCACACAAGTAGAAGCACAAATGAGTCCCGCGAATTCAAAAAGGAAAATGAAAAAGTTAGTAAAAATTTACATAGAGGACCTATAAAAGATCACCTATGGTCTATAAGATACACTATGGGTCATAGAAGGCCTTCGTGGATAATAAGGCATAGTAAATCACGCTACTGGAAGTGCACATATGAGACCAGTTACAATTCATTGAATAAGCTATGAGTTATAGTCTAGGTCATAGGTACACTACCAAGTATTAATCCATTCAGGAATGGGACCTATGAACCCTATGTATGGACCGTAGTCGAAGCTATGACCGGTAGGTAGGTTCGTCAGATGAAATTTTAGAAAATCCAAGTTGTTGATTTCATCTTATGATTGGTAGCTATGGTTCGTAGACTATTTTACGGGCTGTAGAAGATCCTCGTGTTGTTTAAAAATAGCAACCTTGGTTTTCTAAGTCAACCATTTGATCCCATTGATCAATATTTGACCAAGAAAATCACAACCAACTCCTAGTCAACCTAGTTTTAATGACTTTTCAAGAATAATGACTAGGTTACATCAACAGGGTACACAAATTTAAATAAGATCAAAGCAATGACATGCAAACAAAGCAAAACTCGTTCATGACATATCCCATGTACTCAATTTTAACCTAACATATAATCAAACACACATTACCACTAATTTATCCAAACCTAAGCATGTGTGATTCGATGTCCTACCCCTCATTCATCTTGCAACCATCACGTCAACCCCCATAAGATTAATAATTTAGTATGTTATCATTCAATTCATGCAATCACATATTCGATCTCAACAAGGTAGTTTAATATATCTGAAATTACAAGTGATTTCATGATTTCAAACAACAACACAAACTTATTTCATGGCCAATTTACTAGGTTTCATCATCCCATCATGTAATTTAGGAACTTCCAAATCAATTTTAATAAGATAAACACTTTTAACTCATTCGACAAGGCATTACACAAATTCAAACAATGATTTCAACGTCCATTAACATTTTCCAAGATTAATTATACAATGGAATAGGGATAACTACATGTTTCACCCTATTTTTAGACAACCATACATCATCTGGGTAAGGAAATCATGGGTTCGACCTAAATAGTGCCTCAAATCAATAGGTCAAATTTTCTAGCAAACGGTAATGTTTCAAGGGTGGTACATACCAAAATGTTGAGCAAATGAATGAGAACTAGGAAGAAAAACCCAAAAATTTAAAACCCTGGCTTGTAAAAGTAATGATTGGGTTGTCAAAAATTAGCTAGAAGTTAGCATGAAAATATGGCTGTGACAGGTTGTGGTTGTCGGACTTGGGGAAGAAGAAAAGGGCTCTTGTTATGTTTTGAAAATAATGGGAAAGTGAGGGGTAATTAATTTTACCCCTCTTTTATTTGTCTAGCTAGGTCAGGTTTAAGTAAGGTTCTGACCCCATAAAACCCCGATTACGGGGTGTAAATTGGTCTACGACCCGTAAGACCTAGTCTCATGATTTTGGAACCCTAATTTTTAGTCCTTGGAAACTATGAAAAAACCTACAAATTGTAGGCTGACCTACCATCCATATGTTTTCTTGTAAGGGCCCCCTTACATGGTAATAACTTTACAATCTTACCTGAAGTCCACAAACTGCTTTCATGTCCTGTAGGTTGATCTATGATCCATAAAGTTGGCTCATGGACTGGAGTGCACAAAGTTTTTCTCACTAGAAGTGGTTCTACAGGTCAGTATATGGGACATGGTATGAACCACGACCCATAGAACCGATCGTAGAATAAAAGTTTCTCCTTTTTTTTCACTAGTTTGCCCTCTTAACCCTGTTCCTGCATATTATTCATAGAACAAATTATTACCCTATAATTCTCTATTCAAAGAGTACTAAATTACAATAAAAAGCAAGAAAAATAAACTGCTTATGAGTCCAAAATCAAAAAAACAAACAAGCACATAAAAGTACAACATATATTTTGGGTTGCCTCCCAAGTAGTGCCCGATTTAGTGTCATGGCATGTCTTGGACTACTTTGCTACTAAGACTTCACCAAGTTCCCATACCTCAATCTTCAGATAATTAAATTTGTTCATGGTTTGAGAGATTATTGAATAAGACTTTTCGTCATTTAATCTAAATTTGAGTTGGCCTGACTCCATGTTCACTAGTGCTCCAAGTTCCCATACCTCAATCTTCAGATAATTAAATTTGTTCATGGAATGAGAGATTATTGAATAAGACTTTTCGTCGTTTAATCTAAATTTGAGGTCGCCTGACTCCATGTTCACTAGTGCTCCTCACGTTGCTAAAGAAGGCCTCCCAAAGATGATTGGGACTTCAAAGTTATCCTCAAAATCAATAATCATGAAGTCTACAAGAATATGAACTTTTTCACTTTGACTAGAACGTCATACAATATCCTATCAGGCTTCTTAACTATCCTATGAGCCATCAAACACCACATACTTGTTGTTACAAAGGATCCCAAGCCTAACTTCTTGAATACTTCAAGAGGTATTAGGTTGATAATGGCTCCTAAGTCTCATAATGCCTTTGCAAAGTTGGCATCTCCAATGGTGCAGGGTATGGTGAATGCTCCGGGTCCTCTTTCTTATGCACCAAGGAACTTGTTGCAATAGCACTCCAATGGTAAATCTCTTGAGAGAGATCTTGGCTCACCTTTCTTATTTTCGTCCCTAGGTCCTTCATGAAATTGGCATACCCGAGCATTTTATCTAATGCCTCAATGACAGGAATATTGATAGTTAGCTACCACAACATGGAGATAAAATTCTAAAACTTTCCTTCTTACTCCTTCTTCTTGAGTCTTAGAGGGAAAGGTGGTGGAGGCCTAGGTATGGGTTTCAACTTCTTTGGTGTAACCACTTCATTGTTCACCCCATACTTAGCTTTTTTATCCCCTGTCTCTGTATATTTTCTCTCCACCATCTCCTCATGAACCTCGTCATCATCTACTAGTATTGATGGGGAAATTATATGGTTTCCACCTCGTGTGGTCACTGTCATGAACTATCCATCATTCTTAGGATTATGCACTCTGTTGTTTCGCAATGTACCCTTCTGAAGCTACTTCAACTGTGTAGACATCTAGCCAAATTGTTGTTCAAGTTTCTCAATAGCTACAAAATAAGACTCGATCTACTGATTATTTCTTGAGATGTCAGTTTTCATCCCCTTTAAGGTTTCATCTTATGTGTCATCTTCCTTTAACAACATATAGAACATCTCATCAATATGCGAATTACATGCCCCAGAATCACGATTGTGTAGTGGTACATACACACTATTTTATACCCATCTGTGCAACCCCAATCACCATCTCTGTCTTGTCCTTTATTACTGTCATAATAACCACTTCAGTTGTTGTCCCTATAAGCATTATCCCTATTGTACTTCTGACCTTGATTCTCTTGACCTTGGCTCCAATAGTCCTAATTAGACCCTTGGGCATTGGTCTAGAAATCCCCCATTTGATCAGTCACAAAACAAGTGTCCTCCTCATAAAAGGGTGCACGAAGTGGTTGTTGACTAACCGCATTAACTCATTCTTGTTTTTTCTTCATTAACAACCCTACATTAGTGCTAATCTAGGCCAACTATTGCATCATATTTTTATTAATTTTGTCCTTCTCTGGATTGGTAATAATTGAGAAGGAGATTTTAGTCATCAATTTTTTTTCTCGAGCCCCATGAACGGTTAGTCTTAGAAACTTTCTACCAGAGGAAAACTGCAACACATGAATGAGCCTCCAGTTATGGTGTCAACCACTACTTTGCAATTATCATCCAGCGCTCAATAGAACATCTCCACAAAGGAATCATCAACAATCTTTTGATCTTAAACACTCCCCAAGTAATTTGTGAACCATTCCCATGTAGTTCTTATCGAATCACCAGGAAGATGCTCAAATTTATTGATAAGATCCTTTAGCTTCAACTTCTTTGACTTGGGAAAGAACCATTCCATAAAGGCTTTTTGCATCAATGCCCATGTGTAACGACCCAAATTTTTTTGAACTTCATACTAATGGATCAAGGTCCATTCTGAACTTGTTATGGTTGTGTAGTGATGATCATGAGTTCTATTTAAGTAGTTGTATTCAAAGAAATCATGTTGGAAGAGTTTTGTATAAAACCGTGTAGGAGAACTAACTTTGAATAGCTATATCTCTTGGTACGATATGAATTGTGTGGACTATGACCTATCAAAACGAAGCTCTTTGAGTTATCTTGGCAACACAACTAGTTTTGCTCAATTTAGAGTTCAGATGTGAAAGTTATGGCCATTATAGTAAGACTGCTCTTGGACTAAAGTGTTCTGGAAAGGGAGGGCCAAAGTATCTAAGGCAGGGCTACACGGGAGGGGCCACGAGCCGTGGGAAGGCTCACGACCCATGAGGGGTGTGTGTGGGTTGATCCAGAAAGTGGGGCTAGGTGGAGGACCAAGGCCGGAACCAAGTAAGGCTCCACGGACCACTTCACAGTCCGTGTGATGCCTCACTGTCTGTGAAGGCCCATGTGGAGTTGGTGCAGAAACTCATGAGACCCCAGGGCTAGGACTCCGGACTAAGTGAGGCTCTACGGACCTGTGTACGGTCCGTGTGCAGCTTCATGGACCATATGTCCTATCATGATGTGATACAGAAAGTCTCTCAAGATTTCAAGCCAAGGCATGAACCAAGTGAAGTTACATGGTAGGGTTCACGGTCCGTGAACCACTACACGGACCGTGTAGGTGCTTCCGTCAGTGATTGTTTCAGTTAATTGCTCCATTTCATTTATTGTTAATTGGTAATTTTAATTATTCCTAGAGCCGTTTTATCCTTTCTAAAGTCTCCTAAAAACCCTAAATTAAACCCTAATCCCCTTTTATTCATTCAAGACTTCAAATTCATCTCCCAAATTCTCTTAATTTCTCTCATCCACCATTGAAGACCAAGCTTGCAATTTAGGGAAGATCAAGTCTTCATCAAAATCTTCTCAATCTTCTTGTTAAATTCAATGTTTGTGAGTTTTATGCATTGATTCTCTTTCAACCATGAAGACCCAAAATCCTTTTCTCAATTTTTGATGAATTATGATATTTCTAAAAATGGGTCTTTTAAATTAAGAAGGATTTAATGCAATTGAAGTGTAGGATGTTATTATTTAATGATTGTAAGATGAATTAAGCCCCTATTTGATGAATTACTTTGATTAAAGATGTTACAAGTATTCATGTCCCCTTACTAATTAATTTATGCATGGGTAAATGTTAAATTGAAGTTTAATTGTTGATTTAATTATGAATTTCTTATGAGTTCTTCTAGATTTGGATTTAAATTATGAATTCTAGTACCCATGCTATCCTCATCATCAATCATGGCATTTGCATGCATGAATATGGATTTCAAGGAAGTTATAATTTGGGCTAAGCCCCAAATATGTTGATGACTATGATTCTGATCAAGTATGGGTAATGACAAGAATATGATCACATAATGTCTATGATATGGATCTTTGAGCAACCATGGGTGTTTACACCAATATGATATGATATGACAAGTA
>JBCEWC010010660.1:0-17428 GCA_038996855.1 Solanum aculeatissimum
AATTATTTATTCTCAAATAATTCAAGTGAGAAAATAACAAATATGATGACAAAATTATTGTTCTCCTAACTAGTTAGTTAGAAGCCACAACAAAATAATCTATTTTGATCTAATTACATGAAATAGAAAATTTCAAAATAACTCAAGGGTATAATTGGAAAGAGATTTTTAAACCAACCACAAGATTAGATGAGAAACAATGAACCAAACACTTGATAAAAAACAATCCCTGCATTATTAATCCCTGCGTTACTAATTCCTGCATTGCTAATCCCTGTATTACTAATCCCTGCGTTATTCATTTTTGTACCAAACGACCCCTTAGTGTATTGATCAAATAATAGTCCTTGATTTTTATATAATGTTATATATATGTTTTTTTTTGTTATCTCTGAATACATTTTTACTATTTAAATCACCTAACTCAATCTTAAAAGCTAGCTCACGAGGAAAAAATTGTCAGACCATATAAAGAAAACTCAATTCAACCCCATATACCCTAAAAGCTAGCTCACAAACGAAGAATTATCAACACCATCTAAGGAGTTTGTTTTCATTCCCTTAGCTAATGTGGGACACCCAACATTTCTTAAATATGACTTTTTACAATATTTGTACTAGTACTTTTTAGATTGCGATGATAATATAAAATTTCATGTCATCAGAAAAAATAGAGATGTCTCCTCTAATATATGAACGTATTGACCCAATTTCAGAGAGTCATTAAACAATTGAAAAATTATTTGGCAGGAGGAACATTTGCAATATATTCATTGATATGCCGATATGCTAAAGTGGGATTAATTCCAAGTCAAGAAGCAGAAGACAAAAATGTGTCAACTTTTAAACTTGATTTGCCAGATAGACGCTCACGTCGAGCTTCAAAGCTTAAATCAAAGCTAGAAAATAGTAATTTTGCAAAGTTTTTTATGCTAATTGCCACTATGCTAGGTACTTCTATGGTTATTGGGGATGGTGTCCTCACACCTTGCATCTCAGGTAACAATATTATCATTATAATTTTAACTTTGTTAAATAGTAAGTTAGTTATTATTTTGTTTGATTACTAATTTATGTTTATTATATAATTTTAGAGAGAAGTATTGAAAACATCCTTGAACTTGGTGTAAGTAATTGGTTTCATTTTCAAGCTATTGACAACCTTAAAAACACAGCTTTTACAATCTATCAAAAGTGTTAAAAATACCCCTTAGCTTGACAAGAATTTAGGGTGTATTTCAATCATGTTGCAAGATCGGTGTGTATTTACGTTCAGTTAGTCAAATAGCTAGAGGGGTGTTTTTGACACTGCCAATAATTTGAGAACGAAATTAATAATTCACGGGGTGTTCTTTATACTTCTCCTTATAATTTTATCTATCAGATCTTATTCATGAGATTATATTAGGTAATGTCATTATTGCTATTGTTATTGTTACGTACTTAAGTTATAGAGTCTCATTTGTAGTTAGCTTATGTTTTATGAATTAGGGTGGGCGTTTGAGCCGTTTGAATTGAACATGGAAATTTCAATTTGAATATATTTTTGATTTTTAGATTGAAGAAATTACAATTCAAATAAGCTCAAATTGAATTCTTTAAGTTCGATTTTGGATTAACCAATTTAAATTTTTTAGATTTTTGCTTTTGACTATTAAGCCTTTCAGGCATTTCCTAACCGTTCCTCAATTCACCTAATAGTTTGCTCCTTCAAATCTACAAGTTTTATGATTAACCAGAGTTGAGAGTTGAGACCATCCTGCCGCCTATGTAGTAGTTTATAGGACCTAGGATACTAACCAATTGGACCTCGGGAACATGACTAAATATATGATATAAATTTTGAATAAATTCGATATCCAATTTAAAATTCATATTCCATAAAATTTGAATTTCGAATTGGCCCAAACAATATGCCCAGGGAAAATAAATTACTCCTATATATGTATGTACTGATTTCTTGATGGTCCAGTTTTGTCTGCTGTTGGAGGAATCAAAGAAGCAGTTCCCAAAGCCATGACAGAAGGTAGCTTTGTTTAATTTGTATATGAAATAAATATTGTCTGAAATAGTGAGAATAAATTGTTGGTAAAATTGACAAACTAAATCTTGTTTTTTTTTTTTGAAATATAGAAATGATACTGAATTATTAAGTACTATATTGTTTTAAAAAAATTCTGATCAAGAAAAAAGGTCAATTTATTTTTTTGAGGAATGGAGGAAAACAAAAAGGGGTTCAGTTCATTTTGGGATAAAAGTATAGCCTTAAATATATTTGAATTCTATGAGATTTTTCTAATAAACAACAATTTGACGGCAAAAATTAAAGGTGCCATTTATTTAGCCTCTCTATACATTTTTTGAGAGTCAATTTAGTTAATTTTTAATATTAGTCTGATATTTTGAAATAAAATTTTTGATATTCAAAAAGTTATACAAAAAATACTATAAATTGCATTTTCTTATATCAATATGATCAAAAATTATTTCTTAAAATATTAGTCAAAGTTCATATCATTTGACTCTAAGAAAGAAAATCATGACAAACCAAAATGAACAAAGGGAGTAATTTCCAAGTTAGATTCGATTACTACATCCATCCACTTTTACTTACATAGTATACTAAAAATAAATGTCCGTTTTTTACTTGTCCAGTTTAAAAAATCAAGAGATAATTTATTACTTAGTTTCTAATTTACTTTTATTATTAAATATAAAAATATTAAGTTTATTATATTTAAAGAATGATATAATACAATTGTCATTTTGTTTATCGTTCCTTAATGGGTGCCAAGTCAATAATGGATAAGTAAATATGAACGGAGAGAGTATTAATTACTTTAATATTTTACACTTCTTATGTATTCAAATAAGAGTATTTCTTTTCATGAAATGCAGAAAGGATTGTTTGGATTTCAGTTGCCATCTTGGTCTTGCTGTTTACATTTCAAAGATTTGGAACTGACAGAGTTGGCTACACATTTGCACCAATAATTTGTGTCTGGTTCACACTCAATGCTGCTATTGGACTTTACAATTTTGTAAAATATGATCCAACTGTTGTCAAGGCTATTAATCCTAAATACATCATATATTATTTCAAGAGAAACAAAAAAGATGCTTGGACTTCTCTTGGTGGAATTGTTCTTTCAATAACAGGTACATCCATTTCCTTCAAACATTACACAATCTCAAAATTTACTTAGAAGAGAATGAAAAAAAAAAGGCATAATACATGAATAAGCATTCCAACTTTGAGAGGACATTTCAACTTAGTCTCAATTGACAACTAAACACTCCAATTCATCCTCATTGTGTCTCGTGGACTATGGACACACATACTAACGTAACACATAACTTTTAGAGATGTGTAAATGATCATTTTGTGAACTGGAATATTTGTTTAACACAGTGGAGACGAGTTTATCAAGTATCTTGAAGTGCATATTATCAAAATTAGAATATTTACTTGTTTGAGAGTTCACATTTAGACACCTCAAGCCTCAACTAACAACTAAATACTCCAACTCATTCCCATTGTGTCTCGTGGACATCCTACACCGACACGTGACACAAAAATTTCGGACGTGTCTAGATATTCATTTTGTAAGTCGGAGTGTTCAATTGACATGGTTGAGACAAGTTGAGGTGTGTAGATGTGCAGTTGAGATCAAATTTGAGTGTCTGTTTATGTATTATGTCATTAAAAAAAAAAAAAAGTCATTCGCGCTCACAGTTTAGATCAAAACAATAAATGCTTATTCTGAGTCTCGTACATAAATAAATTTTAATTACTAAACCATGGAGATGTGATAAGTATATATTTTCACTTTTATGAATTGCAGGAACAGAGGCACTATTTGCAGATGTTGGTCATTTTACTGTTCGGTCTATACAAATAAGCATGTGTTTTATGACATATCCAGCGCTCTTGTTAACTTACACAGGTCAATCCTCCTATTTAAGGAAGAACGCCAACGACGTTTCTGAAACATTTTTCAAGTCCATACCCCGTAAGTCTAATTAGTATCTCGTTAAGAATTTTGAAACGATCAGTGTATAGAAGTTAAACTCGATTTACAAATGCAGATGGCATATATTGGCCAATGTATGTGGTAGCTGTGTTTGCAGCAATCATCGCTAGTCAAGCGATGATTTCTGGGACTTTCGCGATAATCCAACAATCTCTGGCGTTAGGATGCTTTCCTCGCGTTAAAATTGTACATACATCAACCAAACATCATGGACAAGTCTATATTCCTGAAATCAATTACCTTCTCATGTTGGCTTGTGTAGCTGTCACTCTTGGATTCAAGACTACTGAAAGAATTGGCAATGCTTATGGTAAGCTAAAGTAACAAAACTATTTTTTGTCAGATTAAAGTAACTTGAACTTTACCAATTATAACAGTATGTAAAGTCACCAAATCTATTTATTAGTCAGTTTGCACGTTATAAGTTATGACACTAACTACACGTGAAATTAACCTTGTTACAGGAATAGCTGTGGTGTTTGTGATGACACTAACATCGTGCTTCCTCGTGCTAGTTATGATCATGATCTGGAAAACTCACGTTGTCCTTGTAATCGCCTATGCTCTAGTCATTGGCACGGTTGAGCTTGTGTACCTAAGCTCGGTCCTGTACAAGTTTAATCAAGGTGGTTACCTTCCCCTGGCTTTTGCTATGTTCCTAATGTTTATAATGTGTGTATGGAACTATGTGTATCGAAAGAAATACTACTTCGAGTTAGATCACAAGATTTCTCATGAAAAGGTTAAGGAAACAATAGACGAGACAAATTTCCATCGCCTACCAGGACTTGCAATTTTCTATTCTGAGCTTGTTCAAGGAATTCCACCCATCTTCAAGCATTATATCGCGAATGTGCCCTGTTTACACTCTGTCCTCGTGTTTGTTTCCTTCAAATCACTTCCAATAAGCAAAGTCCCGGTAGAAGAAAGATTCCTCTTCCGGTGGGTGCAGCCATCTGATCTCTACGTGTTTCGTTGTGTAGTAAGATATGGATACAATGACATGCGTCATGAGCAAGAGGACTTTGAACAGATATTGGTGGAGAGGGTCAAGGAGTTCATACGCGAATATTGCTTGTTTTCTATTGCAATAAAAAGTCACAGACTGTCCATGGAAAGAATCAGACAGTTGGAGAATGTTGATTCAGGCATTAACAATATTGGTGCAACGAAGGCCAAGGAAGAGACGGACGAGGAGGAGGACTCAAATACAAAACAAGTCGAGATTATAAAAGGCGAAAAAGAAGAGGATTTTGCATCATTAGTGGAAAAAGAAATAGGAGTAGTAGAGAGGGCGTATTGCGATGGGGTGGTTCATTTGGTAGGGGAACATGAAGTGATCGCGAGTAAAGGGTCTGGTTTCGCGAAGACAGTGATAATAAATTATGCTTACAACTTCTTGAAGAACAACTTGAGGCAAAGTAACAAAGTTTTTGACATACCTCACAGGCGCATGCTAAAAGTGGGAATGACATATGAGCTTTAGGAAATTATGAGCTTTTTTTGGTTAAGTGATACATGTATTCATCTGTCTAGAATAATTGTGCATTAATTTGTTAATTTCCTAGTATACTTTTTGGTATTATGAAGATAATGAGAAGTACTTGGAAGAATGAATTGGCAAATGGAAAAAAAAAGAAATACTTTTTCAATGCACGATAAAGCCACTTTTTGAATTGCCTGTGTTGCTCACATAACTAATACTCGATTTTGATCTCGTACTACAACAAAAACCTAACGCTGCCCGGGGTTCGGAGTGAACTTTCCCAAAAAATTATATCAAGGGGTCCGTAAGGAGCCCGACAAGAGCCCCAGGTGGCTCGACGGGGTTGGAGATCGCCTGGTAGGATTTTATGGGCCAAGGAACAGGAAACAAGCGATTTCGACAGTTTTTCATGGGTGTTAGCCCACGGTTCCTGGCGCTACCTGGGGCTCGGGGCCAAACTTCCTATAAAGTTATACCGAGTGGTCTGTAACAAGCTCGGCAAGAGCCCCAGGTGGCCCGGCGGGGTTGGAGATCGCTTGGTAGGATTTTATGGGCTAAGGAACAGGAAACAAGCGATTTCGACAGTTTTTCATAGGTGTTAGCCACGGTTCCTGGCGCTGCCCGGGGCTCGGGGCCAACTTTCCCAAAATATTATTTCGAGGGGTCTGTAACGAGCCTGGCAAGAGCCCCAGGTGGCCCGACGGGGTTGGAGATCGCCTGGTAAGATTTTATGGGCCAAGGAACAGGAAACAGGCGATTTCGATAGTTTTTCGTGGGTGTTAGCACACGATTCTTGGTGTTGCCGGGGGATTGGGGGAACCTGTTGTGTCGCACTCCGCACTTACGCTTAGCACACACCCTTACTCAGGAGGTTTTGAAGCGGTCGTACTCAAGTATTTAACCTAACATGGGTTAGGATCGTTCCCAAGAGGAATATGGTAGACCCCAGATTAGCACACTTCCGTAAATTGACTTGATGTACTCTAATATCTCCCAGAAACAGAAAAATAAAAATGAATAAAACAAAAGGGGGGATTTGTGATGACAATAAATGCTAAACTATAACTATACCAGCGAATTATTTATATTCAATAGAGAAACTAACTAGGGCGATGTGTTCCCTATGACTCCCTAACTAAGTGTTTTCGGATACTCACGACTCTTGTCTGGTGTGTAGGTGCAGGACAGTAAGTTAAGTTCTCCCAAATCCTGGATCAGGCATCTAGATGAATTTCATCACATTACTGGATCGGTCTCTGTGATGTGGCGTTACTAACCCTTACTTTTTATTCCAGATCAAAACTACTACCCCTAGTAGCCTGATTAGTTGAGAAAAAGTCAATCAACCTCTGTTAACTATTTCTTTTCCTATTCATCACCTCCTGGATCGGGCAGGTGATACTAGGCGATTTCTAACGTAGGCCTTCAGTTAAAAATCATTTAAATTGAAGTAGATAATTAATACATCCTAAACACCATTCAAGAAATTACAAGTAATCCGATTTTATCTTAGCTAATTCGTCATGGTTTCACAACCCTAGTTGTGGATTTAGCCACACATACTTGATGTTTGATCAAGAATCATGTAAAAAGAATACATAATTTAATAACTTACACAACAAGAATTGATGAACGAAATCCAGAATCTCAATAAAATTGTAAACTTTGATTAATTCAATCACAAAATATTATTCACAAGGATAAAAACTATGTTCTAAGACGTTCTCTAGTCAACTATATCCGATAAAAACCTACAAAATCTATTTATAGTACTTAAAATACAAAGCCAAAATGAAATAGGAAAACTGTGTCGGCACTGGTCACGAGCACCCTTTACGGCTCGTAGGACAGTTCACGACTCGTGAATCGAGGTCTCGTGGAATGCTATTGAAGCCACTGGAACTCTGCACAAAACCTTCTTCACGAGTCGTGAAGTATTCCATGACCCGTGAAGGGTTTTTTCTGAGCCACTTTCAGCAACTCTTCACTTTCTGCTTCTTTAGTTCACGACCTCACTCTACGACTCGTATGTTGGTCTACAACTCGTGCTTTGGTCTCGTAGAGTGGGACTTACTTTGCAACCCCTCACTAGAACAACAAATGAAATCCCCTCTACGACTCATGGAATGACCCACGACCCGTAGAGGGTCTCATAAACTGTCAAACTTCTGCAGAAACTGTACTTCAAGCTCAGAACCATGCTGACACTAAAATCCTGCAAAAACAATTAAAACAAACATCAAATCTACTAACATCGCTTGGAGAACGCACAAAATCTCAAGTTTTAAGCATTAAAAAACACATCAGAACCTTCCTAAAAAATTATACCGAGGGGCCCGTAACGAGCCCAATAAGAGTCCCAGGTGGCCCTACGGGTTGGAGACTGCCTGGTAGGATTTTATGGTCCAAGGAATAGGAAAGAGGCGATTTTAATAGTCCTTCGTGGGTGTTACCCCATGGTTCTCGGGGCCACCTTTCCCAAAATATTATATCGAGGGATCCGTAACGAGCCCGACAAGAGCCCCAGGTGGATCGACGGGGTTGGAGATCGCCTGATAGGATTTTATGGGCCAAGAAATAGGAAACAAGCGATTTTAGTATTTTTTTGTGGGTGTTAGCCCACGATTCTTGGTGCTGTGTGGCGCTCAGGGCCAACGTTCCTGAAATATTATTCTGAGGGGTTGTAACGAGCCTAGCAAGAGCCCAGGTGGCCTGTCGGTGTTGAAGATTGCCTGGTAGGATTTTATGGGCCAAGGAACAGGAAATAGGCGATTTCAACAGTTTTTCATGGGTGTTATCCCACTGTTTCTGGCTTTGCCCGGCGCTCGGGGCCAACTTTCTAAAAATATTATACCGAAGGGTCCGCAATGATCTTGAAAAGAGCCCAAGGTGGCCCTGCGGGGTTGGAGATCACCTGGTAGGATTTTATGGGCCAAGGAATAGGAGATAAAGGATTTTAACAATTTTTCGTGAGTGTTAGCCCATGGTTACGACACTGCCCGAGGCTCGGGGCCAACTTTCCCAAAAAATTATACCGAGGGTTTTGTAATGAGCCCGGAAAGAGCCCCAGGTGACCTATCATGGTTGGAGATCACCTAACAGGATTTTATGGCCCAAAGAACAGGAAACAAATGATTTTAGTATTTTTTCGTGGGTGTTAGCCCACGGTTCCTGGAGCTGCCCCGGGGCTCGAAGCCAACTTTCATAAAAGTTTTTACCTAGGGGTTTGTAATGAGCCCTACAAGAGCTCTAGGTTGCTTGACAGAGTGTTAGATCACATGGTAGGGTTTTATGGTCCAAGAAAAAGGAAATAAGTGCTAGCCTACGGTTGCTGGCGCTTCCTGGGGCTCGGGGCCAACTTTCCAGAAACATTATACTGAGGGGTCCATAACGAGCCCGACAAGAGCCCCAGGTGGCCCGACGGGGTTGGAGATCGCCTGATAGGATTTTATGGGCCAAGGAACTGGAAACAAGCGATTAAGGCAGTTTTTTGTAGGTGTTAGCCCACGGTTCTTGGCGTTACCCGGGGCTCGAGGCCAACTTTCCCAAAATATTATACCGAGGGTTCTGTAAAGAGACATTTAAGAGGCCCAGGTGGCTCATCGGGGTTGGAGATAACTTGGTAGAATTTTATGGGCCAATGGACAAGAAATAGGCGATTTGGGCAGTTTTTGGTGGGTATTAGCCCTCGGTTCCTGGCGCTGCCCGGGGCTCGAGGCTAACTTTTCTAAAAAATTATACCAAGGGGTTAGTAATGAGACAGTCAAGATTCCCAACTGGACCAGCGGGGTTAGAGATATCTTGGAAGGATTTTATGCGCCAAGGAACAGGAAACTAGCGATTTTGACAGTTTTTTGTGGGTGTTAGCACACGGTGTTAGCACACGGTTCCAGCACTGCGGCGGGATTGGGGACAACTTTCCTAAAATAATATACTGAGGGGTCAACAATGCGCCAGGTAAATGACCCGGGTTGCCCGACAGGGTTGGAGATTGCCTGGAAGGATTTTATGTGCCAAGGAACAAGTAACAAGCGATTTAAGTAGTTTTTCGTGGGTGTTAGCCCACGGTTCCTGGCGCTTCTCGGGTATCGGGGCTAACTTTCCTAAAATATTATATCGAGGGGTCCAAAACAAGCCATGCAATATGCCAGGTGGCCCGGCGGGGTTGAAGATGGCCTTGTAGGATTTTATAGGCCAAGGAAGAGGAAACAAGCGATTTGGCCAGGTTTTCATGGGTGTTTGCCCACGGTTCTTGACGTTGCCTTGGGTTCGGGGCCAACTTTCCAAAAACTAATACCGATGGGTCCGTAATGAGTCAGGCAAGAGGCCTAGGTGGCCCAACGAGATTGGAGATGGCCTGGATGATTGTATGGCACAAGGAATAGGAAACAGGAAATTTGGGGAGTTTTTCATGGTTGTTATCCCACGGTTCCTGGCGCTTCATTGGGCTCGGGCAACCTTTCTCAAAAAATTATATCAAGGGGTCTGTAATGAGTTAGAAAAGATGACCAGGTGGCTCGGCGGGGTTGAAGATGGCCTAGTAGGATTTTATGGTCAAAGGAACAGGAAATAGGTAATTTTGGTAGTTTTTCGTGGCTGTTAGCCAACAATTCCTAGCGTTGCCCGGGGCTTGGGGCTAACTTTCCCAAAATATTATATCGAGGGGTCCGTAACGAGGCAGGCAAGTGGCCTAGGTGGACCGACGGGGTGGGAGATAGCCTGGTAGGATTTTATGGGATAAGGAACAAGAAATACATAATTTCGATAGCTTTTTGTGGGTGTTAGCCCACGGTTCCTAGCACTGCCTGGGGCGGACTTTCCGCAAACATTATATCGAGGAGACAATAACATGTCAGAAAAGAGTTCCAGGTGGCCCGATGGGGTTGGAGATGACCTAGTAGGATTTTATAGGCCAAGGAATAGGAAACAAGTGATTTGGACAATTCTTTATGGGTGTTAACTCACTATTCCTAGTGCTCCCTTGGGCTCATGGCCAACTTTCTATAAAAATTATACCGATAGGGTCTGTAATGAGCCAGGAAAGAGGCCCAGATAGCTCGACAGGGTTGGATATAGTTTGGTAGGATTTTATGGGCCAAGGAACAGGAAATAAGCGATTTGGGTAGTTTGTTGTGTGTGTTAGCACACAGTTCCTGGTGCAGCCCGGGGCTCAGGGACAACTTTCGCGAAAAATTATACCGAGGGGTCCGTAACGAATCAGGAAAGAGGTCTAGGTGGACCGGCGGGGTTGGAGATGGGTTGGTAGTATTTTATGACTCAGGAACAAGAACAAACGATTTTAGTAGTTTTTCGTAGGTGTTAGCCCATGATCCCTGACGCTGCTCGGGGATCGGGTCCAACTTTCCCAAAATATTATATCGAGGGGTTTTTAACGAGTAAGGAAAGAGTCCTAGGTTTCCCGACAGGGTTGGAGATGGATTGGTAAGATTTTATGGGCTAAGGAATAGGAAACTGACAATTTGGGTAGTTTTTGGTGGGTGTTTGCCAACGATTCATGGCGCTGCATGGGGGTCGGGGCTAAAATTTCTAAAATGTTATACCAAGGGGTCTGTAAAAAGCCAAGCAAGGGAGCCAGGTGGCCTAGTGGGGTTGGAGATGGGCTGATATGATTTTATGGGCCAAGAAATAGGAAATAAGTGATTTCAACAATTTTTCTTGGGTGTTATCCCATAGTTTCTGGCGCTTCTTGGGGATCAGAGCCAACTTTCCCAAAATATTATACAAAGGGGTCCATGACGATCCAGGCAAGAGGCCTAGGTGGCCTGGCGGGATTGAAGATAGCCTGATAGAATTTTATGGGACAATGAAAAGGAAACAAGCAATTTTTGCAGTTTTTCATGGGTGTTAGTCCACGATTCCTGGCACTGTCGGAGCCCAACTTTCCAAAAAAATTATACCTAAGGGTCCTTAACGAGCCAAGCAAGAGTACTAGGTACCCCACCGGGGTTGGTGATGACCCAGTAGGATTTTATGGGCCAAATAATAGGAAATAGCTGATTTCAACAATTTTTTATGGGTATTAGCCCACGGTTCCTGGCGTTGCCCAGGGATCGGGACCAACTTATCCAAAAAGTTATACCAAGAGGTCGATAATGAGCCAGAAAAGAGGTCCAGATATCCCGGCGGGGTTGGGGATGTCCTAGTACAATTTTATGGGTGAAGGAACAGGAAATTGGCGAATTGGGTAGGTTTTTTGGGTGTTAGCCCGCGGTTGTTGGCGCTACCCTAGGCTTAGGGAAAAGTTTCTAGAAATATTATACCGAGGTATTTGTAACAATCCAAGAAAGAGGCCAAGGTGGTCCGGTGGGGTTAGAGATAGCTAGGTAGGATTTTATGAGCCAAGGAATAAGAAATAGACGATTTGGACAATTTTTTTATGGGTGTTAGCTCATGGATCCTGGCGCTGCCCGGGGCCAACTTTACCAAAACATTATACCAAAAGGTCCGTAACGAGCCAGGCAGGAGGCCCAGTTGGCCCGTCGGTGTTGGAGATGACCTAGTACGATTTAATGGGCCAAGGCGCAGGAAATAGGCGATTTGGGCAGTTTTTCATGGGTGTTAACCTACGGTTCCTAGCGTTGCCCGGGGCTCGGGGTAAAATTTCCATAAATATTATACCAAGGCATCCTTAAGAAGTCATGTAAGAGTCCGAGGTGTCCCGACAGGATTGGACATGGCCTGGTAGGATTTTATAGGCCAAGGAATAGGAAACAGGCGATTTGGGTAGTTTTTCGTAGGTATTAGCCCACGGTTCCTGGATCTGCCCCGGGTTCAGGGCTAACTTTCCCAAAAGGTTATAACAAGGGGTATGTAACGAGTCAAGCAAGAGGCCTAGGTGGCCTAGCGGGGTTATAGATGGACTGGAAGGATTTTATGTGCCAAGGAAAAGGAAACAGATGATTTAGGCTGTTTTTTGCGGGTGTTAGCACACGGTTCCGAGTGCAGCCCGGGGCTCAGGGGCTACTTTCCCAAAATATTATACCGAGAGGTTTGTAATAAGCCAGACAAGAGGCAAAGGTGGCCCAGCGAGGTTGGAGATAGCTTGATATGATTTTATGCATCAAGGAACAGGAGATATGCAAAATGGGTAATGTTTTATAGGTGTTAGCCCACGGTTCCTGGTGCTGCCCGGGGCTCGGGGCCACCTTTCCTGAAAAATTATACCGAGGGGTCTATAATGAGCCATGAAAGAGGACTAAGTGGCTCTACAGGGTTGGAGATTGCCTGATAGGATTTATGGGCCAAGGAACATGAAACAGACGATTTGACCAGTTTTTCGGGGGTGTTAGCCCATGATTCCTGGAATTGCATAGGGCTCAGGACCAAATTTCCCAAAAACATATACTGAGGGGTCCATAATGAGCAAGGCAAGATTCCCAGGTGGCCCAATGGGGTTGAATATGGCCTGGTAGGACGTTATGGGCCATGGAATAGGAAATAAGCAATTTTGATAGTTTTTCATGGGTGTTAGCCCACGGTTCGTGGTGCTTCCCCAGGCTCAGGGATAACTTTCTCAAAAGGTTATACCAAGGGGTTTTTAATGATCTAGGCAAGAGGCCCAGGTGGCCTAGTGGGATTGGAGATGGCCTCGAAAGATTTTATGGGCCAAGAAAAAGGAAACAGGCGATTTAGGTAGTTATTTTTGGGTGTTAGCACATCATTCTGGGTGCAGCCCATGACCCACTTTCCCAAAAACCCATACTGAGGGATCTGTAATGAGCCAAGCAAGAGACCAAGGTGTCCCGACGGGGTTTGAGATGGCTTGACACGATTTTATGGGCCAAGGAACAAGAAGTAAGCAATTTGGGTAATTTATTATAGGTGTTAGCCCACAGTTCCTGGTGCTGCGCGGGGCTCGGGGCCACCTTTCTTAAAAAATTATATCGAAGGGTCCATAACAAGCCATGCAAGAGGACCAGGTGGCTCTGCGGGGTTGGAGATGACCTGGTAGAATTTTATGGGCCAAGGAATAGGAAACATATGATTTGGATAGTTTTTCGTGGGTGTTAGCCCACGGTTCCTGGCGCTTCCCAGGGCTCGGGCCCAACTTTCCCAAAAACTTATACTGTGGGGTCCATAATAAGTAAGGCAAGAGTCCCAGGTGGCCCGACGGGGTTGGATATGGCCTGGTAGGATGTTTGGGCCATGGAATAGGAAATAAGCAATTTCAATAATTTTTCGTGGGTGTTAGCCCATGGTTTCTGGCGCTGCCTGGGGCTCGGGGCCACCTTTCCTAAAAATTTATATCGAGGGGTCCGTAACGAGCCAGTCAAGAGGCCCAAGAGTCTCGCTGGGGTTGGAGATGACTTGGTAGGATTTTATAGGACAAGGAAAGAGGGATTTATTACGAGCCAGGAAAGAGGACCAGGTGGTCGGACAGGGTTGGAGATGGCCTTGTACGAATTTATGGGCCAAGGAACATGAAATAAGCAATTTCAATAGTTTTTTGTGGTCGTTAGCCCATGGTTCTCGGTATAGCCCGGGGCTCTGGGCCAACTTTTTGAAATAATTATATCGAGAGGTCTGTAATGTGTCAGACAAGAAGCCCAGGTGCCCCAAAAGGTTTGGAGATAGCCTGATAGGATTTTATGGGCCAACGAACAGGAAAAAGGTAATTTGGATAGTTTTTCGTGGGTATTAGCCCACGGTTCCTGGCGCTGCCCGAGGCTTGGGTTCAACTTTCCTAAAATATTATACTGAGGGGTCCGTAACGAGCCAGGCAAGAGGATTAGCTAGCCCCGTGGGGATGGAGATGGCCTGTACGATTTTATGGGCCAAGAAAAAGGAAATAGGAAAATTTGAAAGTTTTTCTTGGGTGTTAGCACACGGTTCTAGCACTGCCCCGGGTTTGGGGCCAACTTTCCCAAAAAAATTTACTGAGGGGTCTACAATGAGCCAGGCATGATGCCCAAGTTTCCCGGCGGGGTTGGAGATTACCTGGAAGGATTTTATGTGCCAAGGAACAGGTAACAAGTGATTTGGGTAGTTTTTCGTGGGTGTTAGCCCATGGTTCCTGGCGTTTCTCGGGGATCAGGGATAACTTTCCTAAAATATTATATCGAGGGGTCCAAAACAAGCCATGCAATATGCCCAGGTGGCCCAGCGGGGCTGGAGATGGCCTTATATGATTTTATGGGCCAAGGAATAGGAAACAGGTGATTTGGGCAATTTTTTGTTGGTGTTAGCCAACGGTTCCTGGCGTTGTCCAGTGCTCGGGGCCAACATTCCTAAATAATTATATCGAGGGGTTCATAATGACCAATAAAAGAGCCGTGGTGGCCTGGTGGGGCTGGAGATGGCCAGGTAGGATTTTATGGGCCAAGGATTAGCAAACTAGAGATTTAGATAGTTTTTTGAGGGTGTTATCCCACTGTTCCTGGCGCTGCCCGGGGCTCGTGGCCAACTTTCCTGAAAACTTATACCGAGTGGTACGTAATGGGCAAGGCAAGAGGCTCAAGTGGCCCAGCGGGGTTGTAGATGGCCTGGTAGGAATTTTATGGGCCAAGAAACCAGAAATAGGTGATTTCGGTAGTTTTTTGTGAGTGTTAGCCCACGGTTCCTTGTTCTGCCTCAGGCTTGGGGCTAAATTTTCTAAAAGTTAATATAGAGGGGTCCGTAAAGAGCGAGGCAAGAGTCCTAGGTATCCCGGCGAGGTTGTAGATGTCCTGGTAATATGTTATGGGCCAAGGAATAGGAAATAGGCGATTTCAGCAATTATTCATGGGTGTTAGCCCACGGTTCCTAGCGCTGCTTGGGGCTCGGGACCAACTTTCCTAAAAACTTATATCTAGGGGTTAATAACGAGCTAAGTAAGAGGCCCAGGTGGCTCGGTGGGGTTAGAGATGAACTGGTAGGATTTTATGGGCCAAGGATCTGGAAACATGCAATTTTGACTATTTTTTGTGGTTTTAGCCCACGGTTTCTGGTGCTTCCCGGGGCTTGAGGCCAACTTTCTCGAAACATTATGCCTAGGGGTCTATAACAAACAAGGCAAGAGGCCTAGGTTTCCCAACAGGGTTGGAGATGGCCTGGTAAGAGTTTATGGGCCAAAAGAACAGGAAATAGGTAATTTTGGTAGTTTCTCATGGATGTTAGCCCATAATTTCTAGCGCTTCCCGGGGCTTGGGTCTAACTTTTCCAAAATATTATACCTAGGGGTCCATAACGAGGCAGACAAGTGGCCCAAGTAGACCGACAGGGTGGGAGATAGCCTGGTAGGATTTTATGGGCCAAGGAACAAGAAATAGACAATTTTGATAGTTTTTTATAGGTGTTAGCCCATGGTTCCTGGCGCTACTCGGGGTGGAATTTCCCCAAACATTTTACCGAGGAGACAATAACATGCCAGAAAAGAGTCCCAGATGTCCCGATGGGGTTGGAGATGGCCCTATAGGATTTTATAGGCCAAGGAATAGGAAACAAGCAATTTGGACAATTCTTTATGGGTGTTAGCTCACGATTCCTAGTGCTCCCTGGGGCTCGTGGCCAACTTTCTCAAAAACTTATACCGAGGGGGTCTATAATGAGCCAGGAAAGAGGCCCAGTGGCCCTACAGGGTTTGAGATGGCTTGGTAGGAGTTTTTGGGCCAAGGAATTGGAAATAAGCGATTTGGGTAGTTTTTTGTGTGTTAGTACACAATTCTTAGTGCAGTCCACGGCTCAGGGTCAACTTTCCTGAAAGATTATATCGAGGGGTTCGTAACGAGTCAGGCAAGAGGCCTAGGTTGCCCGGCGGGGTTGGAGATAGGTTGGTAGTATTTTATGAGTCAAGTAACAAGAAACAAGAAACAAATGATTTTAGTAGTTTTTTGTAGGTGTTAGCCCATGATCCCTGACGCTGCTCGGGGCTCGGATCCAACTTTCCCAAAATATTATACCGAGGGGTTTGTAACGAGCAAGGAAAGAGTCTTAGGTGGCCCGACAGGGTTAAAGATGGGCTGGTAAGATTTTATTGGCCAAAAAACAGGAAACTAGCAATTTGGGTAGTTTTTGGTGGGTGTTTGCCTACGATTCATGGCGCTGCATGAGAGTCGGGGATAAATTTTCCAAAAGGTTATACCAAGGGGTCCGTAAAAAGCCAAGCAAGAGACCCATGTGGCCCGAAGGAGTTGGAGATGGGCTGGTAGAATTTTATGTGCCAAGGAATAGGAAATAAGAGATTTCAACAATTTTTCTTGGGTGTTATCCCATTGTTCCTGGCACTTCCTGGGGCTCGGGGCCAACTTTCCCAAAATATTATACTGAGGGGTCCATAACGAGCCAGGCAAGAGGACTAAGTGGCCTGACGTGGTTGAAGATCGCCTTATAGGATTTTATGGGACAATGAAAAGGAAACAAGCAATTTTGGCAGTTTTTCATGGGTGTTAGTCCACAGTTCCTGGCACGGTCGGATGCCAACTTTCCAAAAAAATTATACCGAGTGGTCCTTAACGAGCTAAGCAAGATTCCCAGGTGGCCCACTGGGGTTGGTGATGACCTAGTAGGATTTTATGGGCCAAATAATAGGAAATAACTGATTTCAACAATTTTTCATGTTTATTAGCCCACGATTCCTGGCGTTTCCCATGGTTCGGGGCCAACTTATCCAAAATGTTATACCAAGAGGTCCATAATGAGCCAGAAAAGAGGTCCAGGTGGCCCGGCGGGGTTGGGGATGACCTGGTAGGATTTTATGGGTGAAGGAACAGGAAATAGGCGATTTGGGTAGTTTTTTTGGGTGTTAGCCTGCGGTTGTTGGCGCAACCCTGGGCTTAGGGATAAATTTCTAGAAATATTATACCGAGGTTTCCATAACAAGCCAATAAAGAAGAAAAGGTTGTCCAGTGGGGTTAGATATAACTAGGGAGGATTTTATGGGTCAAGGAATGGGATATAGGCGATTTGGATA
>JBCEWC010010661.1:0-17427 GCA_038996855.1 Solanum aculeatissimum
TATTTGGAAAAGGATTGTATTATAGTATCCTAGTTGGAAAAGGAGTTTAATATAGTATCTATAAATAGGGTCTCAATCTAATAATGTAGACAACAATTCAATAATATTTTCTCCTATATTTCTCACAAAGGGAAAAAAAAAGAAAGAAAGAGCAAAATAAAGAAAAAAAAGGAAGAAAAATAGCAAAGAAAAAGTTGGAGCAAAATAATATATAAATTATAAAAAAAATATTGAGGATAAAAAGGTAAAATTTTTTGTCAAACATAAATGGCTTTTAAACCAAAAAGAAAAAAGTAGGGGGAGCCAACTTTTAACTTTTTGCTTTTCAAGTAAATTTTAACTTATCTTAAGCACTTTTTGATTAGCCAAACACTTTCAAAAGTTAAAAATAGCTTAAAAATAAGTTTTTAAGCCAATCCAAACATCCCTGAGGTTTTATTTGTACCCATACTATTTTATTTTTAACTTGTAAATATTTGTTAGTTGTAATCAAATATATGATCATAATGAAGTCCTTAATATTCTCGATGAAATTAAATTAGGACTTTAGACCTTTTATTGGATCATATTTTGATTAAAAATTTATTATTTTCTCTGTAATAATATACTATATATTAATTATATAAGTATTTACGTTCAGTACAATATTCAGTATTTTGGTACTTTTTTTTTGATAAGTACCGTACATCATGAATTAGTAAGCGCTTCCAATTAAAAAAGATCCCAAGTGTGTCTTTTTTTTTTGTGAAAATGCACACCTAATACTGTATAGGGTGGAGTGTTGGCCAGTCAAAACTCACATATCCAGAAGGTGCAGGTTGTGGAGATAAGAATGTTGAGATGGATGTGTGGATATACCAGCGGTGATAAGATTAGGAATGAGACCATTCGAGAGAAGTTAGGGGTGGCACCCGTGGCAGTCAAGATGAGGGAAGCCAGACGACGATGGTTTGGGCATGTGCAGAGAAGAAGTACTGACACTTTTGTTAGGAGGTGCGAAAGGTTGGATATAGGGGTTATGCGGAGGGGTAGAGGTAGACCGAAAAAGTATTGGGGAGAGATGATTAGACAGGATATGGCGGAACTTCATCTCACTGAGTACATGACCTTAGATAGAAAGGAGTGGTGGACGCATATTAGGGTAGAAGGTTAATAGGCTTGTAGAGGTAGGATGATGTCCAGCCTTGTGATATAGTAGGTTAGTAGGATTAGTCGTGTCTTTATATCTTGTGTTGTTATTCTCTGGCTTATATTTATTATGTTTGTTGTATTTATATATTATCATTGGCTTTCCACTTTAGTCGGTTTTCTTTTCTTTCATATCGAGTATCTTTTGCTTTTGGGGCTTGATATTTTTGAGACGAGGGTCTTCCGGCAACAACCTCTCTATCTCTATGAGGTTGTGGTAAAGTCTGCGTACATTTTACCCTCCCCAGGCCCCACTTGTGGGATTCCACCGGGTATGTTGTTATTGTTGCACGCCTAACACTGTAATACCAATACCGCTATATTGGAAATTTTGGCTTAGGTACAGTAATTCAGTATGTAGCAAAGTACACACATGCACAGCTGATGATACGGATCCAATCTCATCTCCTGTAGTGAACTTTGGTTTTGAGAATTATCTTTTCCTTTTTGTTTTATTTTCTCTTGTTGGAATCAAATTTTGGAGGTCTCTGGTCTATCCTTAATGCTGAGGAATACAACATTACCTTCGTCAATCAAAAAAAGTGTAAGATCATTCCAGGAATATGCATTCTTCAGTGTTCCCTCTTCCGACGAAGGATAACATAATGGGAAGTCGCTTTCAGCGTTCTCTGCTGCGTTTTGTGAGAGCTTATTATAAACTTTTAGGAAAGAAATACTAACATTTTAATACTATATTTCTTTTGCTATTTGTACAGTTTGATATTCTTGTGGGCTCTCTGGTTTTGGTTGTCCCCAATCTTTCTGGCATATGTTGTTGTTGTCGTTATTTTCATTAAATTAGCATTCTAACTTTTGATGCACTCTGTTTTGGAATCTGGACCATAGCTCTCTATATTTCAGCTTTTCTAATGTTTGCCATTTTTCCAGGTAACTGTTTCCAATTCGAATCCTGACCTTGTCATGGTTGGTCTGCGATTGCATGTGGGTAACACGTCTGCAAATCACATACCTTCTGAGATAACTGTATTTCAGAGAGTTATAAAATTAGATGAGGGAACACGTTCTTGGTATGATGTTCCATTTACAGTTGCCGAGTCACTCCTTGCTGATGAAGAATTTACAATATCTGTTGGGCCAACATTTAGTGCATCTGCTTTACCCCGCATAGATTCCTTGGAAATTTATGGCCGAGCTAAGGATGAATTTGGGTGGAAAGAGAAGATGGATGCTGTTCTTGACATGGAGGCTCGTGTAATTGGTTGTAATTCGTGGCCTGCTGGATCTAGGAGGAAGTGTCGTGCAACACAATCTGCATCACTGGAGGAACAGGTTGTGGCTGCTGGACTGAAGCTCTTATCAAGAATCTACTCTTTGTGCAAACCACAAGGTTGCTCAAAAGTTGAGGAAGCTAAGGGGGAGCTGAGCAAATTGAAGTGTAAGCCATTGTTGGAAACAGTATTTGAAAGTGACAGAGAGCCTTTGTTGCAGGCAGCTGCCAATTGTGTCCTGCAGGCTGTCTTCCCAAAGAGGGAGATATATTACCAAGTAACTGCCTGGACTATCTGTCTGAAATGACTGAATTAATTTTGCTCTTTCTCAGTTTTTGTCAAATATTTTAACATGATTGGAGATTTCTGTCTGAATAGGTTAAGGATGCCATCCGACTTGCTGGAGTTGTGAAATCCACCGCCATACTCTCATTAAAACTTGGCATGGATGGGACCACTGCTAGGTGGATTGTGGAGGAATTTACTGCACAGATGCGCATGGTTTCCAAGATTGCACTGCATCGTCGATCAAACCTTGCGTCTTTTCTTGAGATGAATGGTATTTATTTTTATTTTTTGGTTTCCAAGATTGCACTGGATTGTCGCTAGCATCCTGTGCCCCAAGCCCTTTGATGTGGTGCAATTTGATATGGTCAAAATACTTATGCAACTATTTTGATTCCCCCCGCCCTCTCCTCTCTTATCTGTTTATTTACATGTCTCTTGTCACTCTTGACAACTTTTATAATGCAAACATATCAATTTTACCTTCAGAAACAATTTTTGGGTTTCCTTCTGTGGGCAATTCCTTATTTATTCTTTTGAATGTAGGTTCTGAAGTTGTTGATGGACTTATGCAAGTCCTTTGGGGAATTTTAGACAGAGAGCAACCTGACACACAGACACTGAACAATATTGTTGTGTCGTCTGTCGAGCTTATTTACTGCTATGCAGAGTGTTTAGCATTGCATGGCAAAGATGGTGGCAGGTCTTCTGTTGCATCTGCTGTTTCATTGTTTAAAAAACTGCTGTTCTCTGCCAATGAGGCTGTTCAAACATCCAGCAGGTTGTTATAGCTTTTGAACCTATTTCTCTGAAAGCATAACCGTGTTATTGTCATTTTTCATTCTCTTATGTCTCTAAATCTTCATTTCTTTGGTTCCAGCTTGGCTATATCGTCAAGATTCCTTCAAGTTCCATTCCCCAAGCAAACAATGATAGGTACTGATGACGCGGAGAACTCATCCTCTGTTCCTTCACGAGCTGATGCTTCTGCTGGAGCTAGTGGAAGTACTCAGGTCATGGTTGAAGAAGACTCCATTACATCATCTGTTCAATATTGTTGCGATGGTTGCTCTACTGTTCCTATCCTAAGGCGAAGATGGCATTGCACTGTGTGCCCAGATTTCGATTTGTGTGAGGCATGTTATGAAGTGCTAGATGCAGACCGTCTCCCACCACCACATTCTAGAGATCACCCTATGACAGCTATTCCAATTGAAGTTGAAACATTTGGTGGGGAGGGAAGTGAAATTCATTTCACTACTGATGATTTAAGTGATTCAGGTTTGTTGACAGTTGCATCGGACGTTGGCGTGCAGAGTTCTGCTCCATCAATCCATGAGTTGGAGCCAAATGAATCGGAAGTGTTTTCAGCTTCAATACTTGATCCTGTTACTATTTCTGCTTCCAAAAGAGCTGTTAACTCTCTCCTTCTCTCTGAACTACTTGAGCAACTGAAAGGATGGATGGAAACTACTTCAGGAACTGGCGCTATTCCAGTGATGCAGCTCTTCTACAGATTGTCTTCAGCTGTTGGTGGACCCTTTGCTGACAGTTCAGAACCAGAAAGCATAGGATTGGAGAATTTGATAAAATGGTTTTTGGAGGAATTAAATGTAAATAAACCTTTCATATCCAGAAGCCGTATCCCTTTTGGGGAGGTCACAATCCTGGTATTTATGTTCTTTACCTTAATGCTGAGAAACTGGCACCAACCGGGAACAGATGGTTCTGCAACTAAATCTGGTGGTGTGACTGAAGGGCACGACAAAACTGCCTTACATAGTTCAACTCCCTCATGTGTTACTGCTTCATCTACTTTAGATGGTCAAGAGAAAATAGACTTCATCTCTCACTTACTTCGTGCTTGTGGCTATCTTAGGCAGCAAGCATTTGTCAATTATCTGATGAACATTCTGCAGGAGCTAACTCAAATTTTTAAATCTCCATCTGTTAGCACAGATCCATCTTCTGGGTTGAACACCGCTTCTGGTTGTGGTGCTTTGTTGACAATCCGCAGGGAAGTGCCTGCAGGTAACTTCTCTCCGTTCTTTTCCGACTCGTATGCTAAATCACACCGAGCAGACATATTTGTGGATTACCATCGGCTGTTGTTGGAGAACACTTTCCGTCTGCTCTACAGCTTGATACGACCAGAGAAACATGACAAGGCTGGAGAGAAAGAGAAGCTCTACAAGATGCCTTCTGGTAAAGATTTGAAGTTAGATGGATATCAGGATGTTCTTTGCAGCTATATCAACAATCCTAACACCAGTTATGTTAGAAGGTACGCCAGGAGGCTTTTTCTGCATCTCTGTGGTAGTAAGACTCACTACTACAGTGTTCGAGATTCTTGGCAATTCTCAACTGAAGTGAAAAAGCTCTACAAACACATAAATAAATCTGGTGGATTTCAAAGTTCAATCTCATACGAGAGAAGTGTGAAGATAGTAAGGTGCCTAACAACCATGGCTGAAGTGGCTGCAGCTCGTCCTCGAAATTGGCAAAAGTATTGTTTAAGGAATGGTGATGTTATTCCTTTCCTTTTGAATGGAATATTTTATTTTGGGGAGGAGTGTGTAATTCAGACGTTGAAGCTTCTGAATCTAGCCTTCTATACTGGGAAGGATAGCAGCCACTCATCACAGAAGGCTGAGGTAGCGGAAGCTGGAACAGCTGCAATTAAATTAGGGTCACAAGCCCCTGAATCTAAAAAGAAGAAGAAGGGAGAAGAAAGTGATTCTGGTGTTGAAAAAACTCAGTTGGATATGGAAGCCGTGGTTGATGTTTTCAGTGGAAAAGGTGATGTGTTGAGGCAATTTATTGACTGCTTTCTATTAGAATGGAATTCAAGCTCTGTGCGCTCAGAATCCAAATCTGTTCTCCTCGGTGTCTGGTACCATGGGAATCTGGCATTCAAGGAAACATTGTTGACTGCTCTTTTGCAGAAGGTAAATTTTTTGCCAATGTATGGGCAGAACATCATTGAATTTACAGAACTTGTTACATTATTGTTAGGGAAGGTCCCCGATCATGGTGTGAAGCAACAGAGGGCTGAAGTTGTTGACAAGTGCTTGACCACTGATGTGATTAGTTGCATATTTGACACACTCCATTCACAAAATGAGCTTTTGGCTAACCATCCAAACTCTCGGATATACAACACTTTGAGTGGTTTGGTGGAATTTGATGGTTACTACCTTGAGAGTGAGCCTTGTGTAGCCTGCAGCTCTCCTGAGGCTCCCTATAGTAGGATGAAGCTTGAAAGTTTGAAGTCAGAAACAAAGTTTACAGACAACCGCATCATTGTGAAATGTACTGGTAGCTACACCATTCAGAGCGTGGCCATGAATGTCCATGATGCTCGGAAATCCAAGTCAGTGAAAGTTCTGAACCTTTATTACAACAATAGGCCCGTGGCTGATTTGTCAGAGTTGAAAAATAATTGGTCCCTTTGGAAGCGTGCAAAAAGCTGCCATCTTGCTTTTAATCAGACTGAGCTGAAAGTTGATTTTGCCATCCCGATTACAGCGTGTAATTTCATGATTGAATTGGATTCTTTTTATGAAAATCTTCAAGCTTTGTCCCTTGAGCCATTGCAATGTCCCCGTTGCAGTCGGGCTGTGACTGATAGGCACGGTATTTGCAATAACTGTCATGAGAATGCCTATCAATGCAGACAGTGCCGGAACATTAATTATGAAAATCTGGATTCCTTCTTATGCAATGAGTGTGGATACAGCAAATATGGTCGGTTTGAATTTAATTTTATGGCAAAGCCAAGTTTTACTTTTGATAGTATGGAAAATGATGAAGACATGAAGAGGGGATTGGCTGCAATAGAGGCAGAATCGGAAAATGCTCATCGTAGATATCAGCAGCTTTTAGGATTCAAAAAACCTTTGCTGAAGATTGTGTCTAGTGTTGGTGAAAATGAGATGGACTCTCAGCAGAAAGATTCAGTTCAGCAAATGATGGTCTCTTTGCCTGGACCTTCATGCAAGATAAACCGTAAAATTGCTCTTCTGGGTGTCCTTTATGGTGAGAAATGCAAAGCAGCATTTGATTCTGTCAGTAAGAGTGTTCAGACCCTCCAAGGTTTGAGGCGGGTTTTGATGAATTACCTGCATCAGAAACAATCAGATAATGCTAGCCCAGCCTCTAGATTTGTTGTTTCAAGGGTACCGAATAGTTGCTATGGCTGTGCTTCAACTTTTGTCACGCAATGTTTGGAGATACTACAGGTGCTATCAAAACATCCAGCATCCAAGAAGCAACTTGTTACTGCTGGTGTTCTGTCTGAGCTGTTCGAAAATAACATCCATCAGGGCCCTAAAACAGCTCGTGTCCAGGCTAGAGGAGCTCTTTGTGCCTTCTCCGAGGGTGACTCTAATGCAGTAGCTGAGTTGAACAGTCTAATACAGAAGAAGGTAATGTATTGCCTTGAACATCATCGCTCCATGGACATTGCATTGGCGACACGTGAGGAGTTGTCACTGCTTTCTGATGTGTGTTCATTGTCGGATGAATTCTGGGAATCAAGATTAAGAGTCGTTTTCCAATTGTTATTTGCATCTATCAAGGTGGGAGCTAAGCATCCTGCAATATCTGAGCATGTGATTCTTCCTTGCCTGAGGATCATATCTCAGGCTTGTACTCCTCCAAAGCCTAACGTTGTTGACAAAGAACAAGGAGCAGGAAAATCTTCTCATGTCATGCAAGTGAAAGATGACAGTTCAAATGATTCTGGATCTAATAGTGTTGTTAGTGGGAGTAAGTCAATGTCAGGATCGTCTGAGAAAAGTTGGAATGGCTCTCAGGAGGCTCAAGATATACAACTGTTGAGCTATTCAGAGTGGGAGAAAGGAGCTTCCTATCTAGATTTTGTGAGACGACAGTATAAGGTTTCCCCGGCTGGGAAAAGTGGTCAAAGATCTCGTCTTCAGAGGCATGACTATCTTGCACTGAAATATCTTCTCAGATGGAAGCGGCGTGATTCAAAAACAGCTAGAAATGAGATATCATCATTTGAGTTGGGTACATGGGTTACAGAACTCATACTGAGTGCTTGTTCACAGTCTATTAGGTCGGAGATGTGTATGTTGATTAGCTTACTCTGTGGCCAGAGTTCATCACGGCGGTTTCGCTTGCTAAACTTGCTCATGTCTTTGTTATCGGCAACTCTTTCTGCCGGAGAAAATGCTGCTGAGTACTTCGAACTGCTGTTTAAAATGATAGACTCGGAGGATGCTCGTCTTTTCTTGACTGTGCGTGGTTGCTTGACAATGATATGTAAGTTGATCACTCAGGAACTGGTTAATGTTGAAAAATTGGAGAGGAGCCTGCATGTTGATATATCTCAGGGCTTTATTCTTCATAAGCTTATCGAGCTCCTTGGCAAGTTTTTGGAGGTTCCAAACATCAGATCCAGGCAAGTACTCTTCACATTCTTAATATATTGAATTATTCACTCTGACGTATTTGCTGATCAATGTTTCTCGACTGTTCACTTGTAGATTCATGAGAGAGCATTTGCTTTCAGAGGTTCTTGAGGCTTTAATTGTGATTAGGGGATTGGTCGTGCAGAAGACAAAACTTATAAATGACTGTAATAGACTTCTCAAAGATCTTCTTGATAGTCTTCTGCTAGAGAGCAATGAAAATAAACGTCAGTTCATCCAAGCATGCATCTCTGGTCTACAAATTCATGGAGATGAGAATAGAGGCCGAACTTCTTTGGTGCGTAATGAATTTCTTCTTCTTGATTTTTCCCAGTAGAAAAAAGCTGATATAATAGTGAAGTGTTCTGTTTTTTTTGGATTCCTTTTTGGAGAGAATGTTGTGTTTTGTGAATTGATTTCCTACTTCTGTTTTTCTGTTTCTTCTTTAGTTTTAGATAAGTTGATTGAAGAAGTTATATTTAATTAATAAAATTTCCTCTCTGCGATGGATGATCTATTCTCTTTTCTTAAAAAAAAATCATCTTGGAGATTTTTTTGGACTCAACAATTGAAAACGTGTGCAGCAGATCTGATTTCCTCTTTTGCTGGAGTATCAGATTGCATTTGCCGAACAGCTTATTTAGGGATAGTAATTTCAATATCTTGAAACAGTTAACATGCTTTATTAGTATCAGTTATAATGCTGGATGTTTGTTCTTTGGTTAATATTGGCACTATTTTATCAAGCAGATTGAAGCCTTACTTCTCCTTTTGCTTTATACTTGATCATTGCCTTGCTTCCTATTTAGTTTGGTCATTTAGGGAGTCAGTTTGATTTCTTCCTCCGCTATCTGTTCTGTGCATAGTATTGTAATCAGTGAATTTACATTCTTCTATTTTGTCATGTAGTTCATCTTGGAGCAACTCTGCAATCTGATTAGCCCATCAAAACCAGAGCCAGTGTATCTTCTGATCTTGAACAAGGCTCATACACAAGAAGAATTTATCAGGGGATCAATGACGAAGAATCCATATTCAAGTGCTGAAATTGGTCCCTTGATGCGTGATGTCAAAAATAAAATCTGCCAGCAACTTGATCTCTTGGGTCTTCTTGAAGATGATTATGGCATGGAATTGTTGGTTGCTGGGAATATTATCTCTCTTGATTTGAGTATTGCTCAAGTCTTTGAGCTAGTATGGAAGAAATCCAATAGTCAGTCTGCAAGTGTAGTGGCCTCGACAACTCTTTCTTCCAGTGCTGCTGTATCAGTTCGAGATTGTCCTCCAATGACAGTGACCTACCGACTGCAGGTTCTCTTGTTTCTTTAGCTGCCATTATATTGTTGAATGTAGCTGATGCAAACCTTACAACAACATACCCAATGTAACCTCATTAGTTGGGTTGAGAAGGTTAGAGTGTACGCAGACCTTACCCCTCCTATCTCGTAGAGATAGAGAGGTTGTTTCCGATAGACCCTCAGCTTAAATAAAGCCCATCAAACAGTTTGAAAAGGGGATACAGATATGGGAGCAATAACAACAACAAAATAGTGTGAAACGGAGAGTAACACACAACAGATAGGAGAAAGAACAGTAACAACAACAAAAAAATGCAATAATTAGTGCGCGCACAAAAAGATAAGGATAGCCGAAATCGGAGATCAAGAAACTATGAGAATAGTGCTAATATAACTGGTAAGAAGGATGGTCCAAGTATGACCAAAAAGCATCTCGTAGGGAGGCAAGAGAAATGCTCAACTACTAACTGGCCGTTTACCTTAATCTGCGACCTCTAAACGGTCACAAACTCTCCTATATAAGGTCATGTCCTCGGTTAGATCAAGATGTGTCATGTCTAGTCGAATCACTCCGACCCCAATACTTCTTTGGACTTCTTGCACCTCTCCTGATGCATACTGTAAAGGAAAAAATTGTTCATTCCTTGGCTCTGTTATGTTGGTTGTCTTTTTATCCTTCAAAAATCTGATTTACATCTACGCTTAATTAGCATTTTCTGGCTTCTTTTGTAAACTAACATTTCCTCGATCTTTTTTTCAGGGCTTAGATGGTGAAGCTACTGAGCCCATGATTAAAGAAATTGATGAGGATAGAGAGGAGACCCAAGATCCAGAAGTGGAGTTTGCGATAGCTGGTGCAGTGCGGGATTGTGGTGGACTGGGAATTCTTTTAGGCATGGTTCAGGTATATAAGTATTGATTCAAACTTTAGCAGGTTATTTGTTTTATACATGTAACTCATTTTCCTTCTAGTAGTACTTTTGTTTGGTATTCAGCTTTCCTTTGGTTATTATTTCCTGTTGTTGGAACTGAGGTGTATTTGGATGTTGGGTTGAAGGGACCACCCTAGAAAGGTTATTCAATTCTGTAGCTGAAAACAAATGACATACTGGTGATAATTAAATCATGACAGATTCTATTTGTGACCTTGTTCATGTCTTGATACTGGTTAATTTTGCAGCGTTTGCAAGATGATTTCAAGTCCAACCGAGAGCAGTTAGTTGCAGTGCTTAATTTGCTCATGCTTTGTTGCAAGATAAGAGAAAACAGAAAAGCTTTGCTAAAGCTGGGAGCTTTAGGCTTACTTCTTGAGACTGCTAGGCGTGCGTTCTTTGTGGATGCCATGGAACCAGCTGAGGGAATTCTTTTGATTGTGGAGAGCTTAACACTAGAAGCAAATGAGAGTGACAACATCAGCATTACTTCTGATGTAGATGTAGTCTCCAGTGATGAAGCAGGTGCCGGTGAACAGGCAAAGAAAATTGTACTACTCTTCCTTGAAAGGTTGTCTCATCCATCTGGACTTAGAAAGTCAAATAAGCAGCAGAGGAACACTGAGATGGTTGCAAGAATATTGCCTTACTTGACTTATGGGGAATCTGTAGCGATGGAAGCTCTCGTACAGCATTTTGAACCTTGTTTACAGAATTGGCGCGAATTTGATAGGCTGCAAAAACTTTACGAAGATAATATGCAAGATGAAACAATTGCGCAGCAAGCCTCAAAGCAAAAATACACCCTAGAGAATTTTGTTAGGGTTTCTGAATCCCTCAAGACAAGTTCCTGTGGAGAGATTTTGAAAGATATTATACTGGAAAAGGGGATTACTGGGGCTGCAGTCAGCCATCTTAAAGAGAGCTTTGCTTTCACTGGACAGGTTGGTTTCAGATCAACTGTGGAGTGGGCGTCGGGTTTAAAGCTTCCATCTATTCCTCTTATTTTGTCCATGCTGAGGGGTTTGTCAATGGGCCATTTGGCTACTCAAAAGTGCATAGATGAAGGAGGAATTTTGCCATTGCTTCATGCTTTAGAGGGTGTCGCTGGTGAAAATGAGATTGGAGCCAGGGCTGAGAACTTGTTGGACACGCTGTCTGATAAGGAGGGAAAAGGTGATGGATTCTTAGCTCAGAAAGTTCACCAACTACGTCATGCCACAAAGGATGAGATGAGGCGACGAGCACTGAGGAGGAGAGCAGAATTGCTGCAGGTTCCTTACCATCCCACTTTTCACTTCACTCCTACATTACTATTCTTAATATCCTTTGTGTCTTCATTTTTATCTTGGCTCGACTTAACACAACTTATGTGTTGCTTAGTAATGATAAATTACCATTGTCCTCATCTTAAGCATATTTTATGGTCAAATCTTCCCAGCAAAATTGCATATCATAGTCTCCTGTTTGGTAAAAAAGCATTTCCCAGCACTAGAGATCCTGGGTGAATAGACGTAGCAGGAGCATTACTTAATAATATTTCTTAAAGTAGTTGAAACATGTTGCTAAATATAATTTAAAATTGGAAGTTACAAGTGTCTGTCTTGAATGTAAGAACTGAGATTGAGACACTGTGGGGATAGTACAGAAGCTTAGCAACTGTATCTATCTTTTAGGGTATGATTGATACTGTACTTTATATTGTTATATGCAGATACTAAGTAGAATAGTTTTCTGTCAAGCATCTAATTATTCTCTGGCAAGAATGCCATTTAATCTAGTGGCGCGATATGCTTCATTCCTTTCCATGTGTTTCTTATGATCTATTTAATGAAGCTTCTTAGATTTTTGTAGATGCAACATTTAGTATCTAACAGTTGAGGTTATATATGTTGTTTTGGTTGAGCCAAGATCATAATTATGGATATGTGTCATTTTTATGGTACCAGTGGCTTGGCATGCACCAAGAACTATCCGCAGATGGTGGTGAACGTATTGTTGTTTCTCGACCTGTCTTGGAAGGTTTGGAAGATGTTGAGGATGAGGAAGAGGAAGGCTTGGCTTGCATGGTTTGTCGTGAAGGATACCGCTTGCGCCCTACAGATTTACTTGGTGTTTACACTTATAGTAAACGGGTTAATCTAGGTGTTGGAACCCCTGGAAATGCTCGTGGGGACTGTGTTTACACAACGGTCAGCCACTTCAACATCATACATTTTCAGTGCCATCAGGAAGCTAAACGAGCAGATGCTGCCTTAAGGAATCCTAAAAAAGAATGGGATGGAGCAGCCCTAAGAAACAACGAGACACTATGCAATAATCTTTTTCCACTGAGAGGTCCATCAGTACCAATAGGCCAATATATACGCTATGTTGACCAATACTGGGATTACCTGAATGCTCTTGGGCGTGCTGATGGAAGTCGGCTCCGGTTGTTAACTTACGACATTGTTTTGGTGAGCTGCATTTTGTGTTATTCCTTTCTACCATGTTTCCATCTCTCCACTCCTGATCCTTTTTTCCCTATATCCTCTCTCTCTCTCTTTTTTAGAAGGTAACATGCTTGTATATTCCTTTACACCTAAAATGGAACAGCCCTAAGCATTTCATCTTAATCTTCTGGAATAGTTGGCTTTATCTTCAAAGCATCTTTGGTTGTGTCAATATGGTTGTAGATGCAACATTTAGTATCTAACAATTTTCCTTTGGGAAAGGTTAACTCATTGAAATGATCCAAACTTTCCCAAAGTTTGCTTGTGTCAATATGGGTCAAAGTGGGTTAAATTAACTGGTTATAACCCAGTTAATTTATGGGTTATGGGCACTCCGTGAGATTGAAGAGTGATTAATTACTGTAAGAACATGTATTTTTTGTGCTTATGGTGTCTTATCATTATCTGTTTGTTATTATGTTTAGGTGGTATCACCTTCTTGTTGATGTTACGGTGTGCTCTGCACTGCTTTCCTCCTAGTTGTCATGTTTTTCTTCACTTCCCTTTTTCCGTTCCATTAATACTTGATTTGCTTCACTTGAGCCAAGGGTCTTTTGGAAATGACCTCTCTAAGGTCTGCATACACTCTACCTTCCAAGATCCTATTTTGTGGGACTTCACTGGATATGTTGTTGTCGTTGATTTTGTGTGCTTCCTCTTTTGTTTATTTTAGAAGGTTAAATTGGTTCAGTAAAATAAGAAAAATTACTCGGTACCTTTTGAGACTATGGTTTTGTTCATAAATTCATTCTTGCACCTCACTTTGGTTAAGAATGTATTTTATTCTCTTATGGTAAATGGACTTCCTTATGATGGAAAATCAGAATCTTTTTTTTTTGACAAAGGTAACTGTTCAGTGTATAAATCTATGGAGAAATCAGAATCTCCTTTTTGCTTTTCTGTAACCTTATTTATTCAATTTTATTTTATAATCAATTTATTGTACTTTTTCCCATTGTAATTTGATACGGTAGAATGTTTGCAGAAAAGGTAAGAAAACATGTTGAACATATTCCAATCAGGCCATCTGATGTTTAAAATTTGATGGCAATAAGGTCAGAAACACAACCAAGTCAACACTACCTCTGTTAGAAGTACGAAAACCCACAAGCTGCTTAGAAATTCATTAATCCTGCTGGTTCAAAAGTTGCTATCGTATCACCAACTTGGGTAATTAATTATGACCTGTTGGCTTGTGTCTTAAACAGTTAGGTTGTACTTGTTTCAACCCATTCTGACCCAATATTTTGATGGGTCAACCCATCTTTGCCATTAGCTCTCTTGTTATTGATCCAACCAGTTCAAGCTTTGTCCGGTTACATATTTCCGGGCTAATTTTGCCACTTCTAGAGCAGGTGAAACTTCTTAGAACAGAGACCGTTGATGCTAACACAAATCCTTTTTTGGGTGACATGCAGATGCTTGCACGATTTGCCACTGGTGCTTCATTTAGTGCAGATTGCAGGGGTGGTGGAAAAGACAGTAATGCTCGATTTTTGCCTTTCATGGTGCAAATGGCTCGTCACCTTCTTGATCATGATTCTTCTCAGCGGCATATGATGATTAAGTCTATCTCAACCTATTTAAGTTCTCCTGCATCGGAATCCAGAGGCTCCACTACTGCTGGAACTCAGACTTCTGCTGGTACAGAGGAGACTGTCCAATTCATGATGGTTACCTCACTTCTTTCAGAATCCTACGAGTCGTGGCTGCAGAATCGCTCTTCCTTTTTACAACGAGGTATATACCATGCATATATCCAGCGGACTCATGGTAGGCATGTGCCTCGCTCTTCGCCTAATATGTCTGGGGCTCTGAAAACGGATTCAGGAAGTACAAGCACCTCTGGTTCTGAGGCTGGGGGATCAATTGAATTATTCTCAACTATTCAACCAATGCTTGTCTACACTGGTTTGATAGAACAGCTGCAGCGGTTCTTCAAGGTAAAAAAATCTAGTGTGACCACCTTGCGAACCCAAGGGACATCCAAGAATGTGGAAGATGATGATGAGAGCAGAAAGTTAGAAGGCTGGGAGGTAGTCATGAAAGAGAGACTATTAAATGTGAAGGAAATGGCAGATTTCTCTTCTGAACTGTTATCGTGGCTTGATGACATGACATCAGCAACGGATTTCCAGGAGGCATTTGATGTTCTTGGTGTTTTGAGCGATGTGCTTTCCGGGTTCAGTCGATGTGAGGATTATGTACATGCTGCAATCAGTGGTGGAAAAAATTGATCTATCAGAGGATATTGTGATGTGCTTTCTGGGTTCAGTCAATGTGAGGTTTATGTACATGTTTTTATTCAGTAGAGGGACAGACTGAGGATTTGTCGAAGGCTCACTTTGGTTCAATATTGTATTCCCTAGTCTTGGTTCGGTGTATGTGAAATATTATTTTGTAGGTGCGTGTCTTATTCCCTTGTTACACGAGTCGCTGGTATAATGTAAAGTTGGAATGATTTTGTGAGCGAACCTGAGAAGAGCCTCCGAGTTTTGTTTCCTCCATTATTGATGCTTTGGATGAATATCCCAATGCGATCTTCAATTAATACCTTGTTTTTGCTTATTGCATGAGTGTACTGAATTTATAGACGTCCGTAACCAGTGATTTACCTGTCTGGAGACTGGAGAGTTGCCTGCCATCTCTCTAGTCCTTGTACGTCACGCCGGCATTAATATTTAGTATGTGAAAACAGTTGAAATGAGTTAATTATCGTGATAAGAAAACTTCAAAGGAACGCCTACTTTCCACTTAAGATGTTAGAATTCAACATGACAAAAACCTTGAGGCTAGTTTATAGAACTTAAATCATTGGAACTGGTGGATCACACGTATGTATGCAAGTAGACGATCGAGAAGATTTTAAGTGTGATTACAAGTCTACAACTCTCAAAATCCCTGGTGACTCTGACCTTGGATTCATCATCCTCTTGAAGTCTCTATCGTCTTAAAACTTGTAGCTTTATTTTGAGCAAGTACAATGGAGTCAAAAGTGAGCGAGCATCTACCATATTTGTTTACTCATTGGTGTTGCCAAATATACTGCAAATAATGATGGACGATCCCTAGCATCTGCCATCCATCTCTATATGAACCACACTTGATAAATGAAAAGCAACTTCAACAAGGAGTCGATAATAAATTAAAACTCCAAATCAACAAAATCACGATGCTACAAATGGACAAGAGTGTATTAAGTTACGAACATTCACCAGAAATTGCAAAAATATTCTATTTAAACTTTACTGTTTAATATCGTGTCTTTAACATGCATCCTTAATAGTCTACAGGAGCAAAAATGTAGAGTGGTGGTACAAGGCAAACCCAGCAGCAGGTACCTCTGCCAAAAAACTACAACACTGGCTAAGAAGAATGCTTTCTATTTCTTTCATTCTATTCTCAAATTCTTCAGAAATCGTTCACTAGTCATCAATTCATTGCATCATAATCATCTAACTTCTCATTGTACTCCAAAACCTTTCTCCTAATCTTGGATGTATCCACCCAAGTGATGAAGTCCTCCATATTTCTCGTCACAAGAAATGCTGGGTCAACAACTGTATCGGGTCCAACTCGAATATGACCTTGTTCAATATATGTCACTGCTTCCTTCATGTGTTCAGCAAACTTCAGCCTCACCAAGATAGTGGACAATCTTCGCCTGTGAATGAAGGATAAATGTCTTTAGTACCAAGAACATTATCTTTGAAAATTTTGAACAGGAAGAACAACATGCAATAACACAATTCCATTAATGACCAACTAGTGGTGACTGGCAATGTTGTCTTATTCAACAAACGCAAGAGAGATTATTTTGTATGCACACAGAACTGCATGATGTGCCTTCCAGAGATTTATACGTGCAGAACATAGAGAATTTTAATGCTTTTTATTTGGTATTTGCATAATATTGGCATGAGATGAGTTTAAATGGAGTAATATGGTCAATGATGATTCATATAGGAACTACATAATATGAATATAGAGAGCTCACTTACCTGCAGAAGGCTGACACAGATAAGTTCTCACACACGGATAAGCTTTTCCTTGTAGTCATTACACCCATGTTATACCTGAGTTAAGGAGACTTCTATCAGAATTTGTAAGTTCACGAAATCTGTGGCAATAATAAGACAGGCAAGAGGGATGTGCACTCACAGGGAAAATGATTTGAGGTAAGATTTTCCGCACAAGGACAAAAAAACCTTGCCTCTCAAACCAGAAAAGAGGAAGAGAAGAAATGTTCATGCACATATATTATACTGATAAGCATCATCTTTGCATTAAGTTCATATGATATAGTAATGCATACAAATCAAGTAAACAGAATAGTCAAAGATAGATGCAGTCATCAACTGATTCAGAAGAAATCACATATTCACCAAGTGTCTGATGCTCACTTAATGAAAACAAAACTTCTTCAACTGAGTTATTTTATAGCTACAACAGATTAAGGTCTATCACTCCTGCACTGTTGTTTTCTTATCAGGCCACTGTCTATATCCTAAGGCAAAAAAAAAAAAAAAAAAATGTAAAAAAAGAAATGAAAAAATCATAAAGGT
>JBCEWC010010662.1:0-17425 GCA_038996855.1 Solanum aculeatissimum
GCGGAGTTGGACATGATGGAGCGATATCCCTATCTCTTCCAATCTACTCAAGCCTAAGGTAATAGGTTCTATCCTTTTATTGTCCTAATTCCTTGTTTCTTGAATTCATGACATTACATGCATACATGTGCATGAAAATGATTTAATTAATGTTTTGTCATGAGTCTTGAAAGACTTTTGATATGATGCATGATCTTCTCAGTTATGGTTAAAATGTCTCTTATTTTGATTGATGTCCTCAAACCGTAGTCTTAGCTCATTCGAGGACGAATGTTCTTAAGGGGGAGATGATGTAACGACCCAAACAATTTTGAACTTCGTGATGGTTGGTCTTGGATAGTGTTGGACTGGTCATGGTTGAATTTTGGTAGCCATGGGTTGCATTTAAGTGGCCGGATTCAAAATGGGTCGTTTGGTGAGGTTATGGGGCCGATTGGGCAGTGTACTTTGACAGATCATAACTTTTGGTATGGGATGAACTGTGTGGTCTACTATATATCAAATTGAATCTCTTTGATTTATATTCACAACGCAACTGGTTTAACTCAATTTGAAGTTCATATGAGAAGGTTATGACAAAAATAGTGAGACTGCCTATAATCAGAAGGACGCTGGAAACAAGTTCTGGAATGGGGTTAAGGACCATACCACGGATCGTTTGGTGGTACACGGTACATGTAGGTGTATACGGGTGGTTCCAGTGAGCTCCCAAGGTTTGGGGGCTAAGCCATGGTCCAAGTAAAGTCCCACAGACCACCCCACGGTCCGTGAGACACTTCATGGCCCGTGAGGGGTCCCGTGAAGTGGGGCAGAAACTTGGCAAGAGTTTGGGGCTGGACTCCGGGTCAAGTGTGGCTCCATGGACTGTTACACGGTCCTTGTACATTCACACGACCCGTGAGTCCCTCCGTGAAGTGTTCTATAAAGTCTTCCGAAAGTTTGAGTCGAAGCCGTGGCCAAGTGTGGTCTCACGGTCCAGTACACGGACCGTGCACCACTGGACGATTACTGTAGCCCTCCGTGTGACAATGTGTTTCAGTGATTAGTCCGCTTCATTAATGGTAATTTCATATATTGGCTTAATCCTATGACTCTTCTAACTTTCCTAAAGTCTCCTAAACCCCTAAATTCAAACCCTAATCCTATTTCACTCATCAAAACACTCTTGATTCCTCTCTAAACTTTCTTGAATTCTCTTGACCTCCAATGTTGAAAGCTTGAAGAAAATCGGAGAAGATCATCTTGCTTGCTAAATTCTTAAATTCTTGTGGTTAACCTCTAGGTATGTGGGTTTGATTCATGGATTTCCTTTTATCCATGAAGACTCAAGAACCCTACTCTTTAATTTATGCTTTTAAGTTTCTTTAAGTTATGGGTTGTTTTAATTTTGATATATTTCATTGAATTGAGTTGTGGGCTGTAGAAATTAGGTGGTTTAATGATGATTTAAGTTTGAATTTTATGAATATCCATGAAAATTCTTGAAGTATCAATGTGCATGTCCCTCAATGATGGGTAAATTGCATTATGTTTTAAATATGGAATTTCTCATGATTTATGTTGAATTGTCTCTTTAATTGTGATTTAAAGTTCAATCTCCATTATCCATGCACTTGTTCCTCATTCATGGCATATGCATTGAAGGTTTGACTTGATGAAACTCTTGTAAGGGCATGGCCCTCTTGTTATGATATGATATGTTAAGGCTTGTGATCACAGTCTCTCCGTTATAGCTCTTTGAGAATTTTGGGTGCTTGCACCACTTTGATATGTTAAGAAGGCTTGATATGATAAGCTAAGTAGATGGGCTACTCGTATTTCATTGATATGGAAATGATTATGAGAATGATTTTGGAAACTCTTATTGGCTTTTAACCTAAGCATGAATATGGTTTGGCCTCACTCAAGGTAATGGGCCAAACCTAACGAGTCCAAACAAATTGGATCTTATTGTATGACAAAACCACGGATTGGCTATCTAATTTCTTCAGTAATTTGAGAATTTCCTCAAGCAATAGGGTTGGAAATCCCATGTGATTGGCCCCAAGGTTGACAGCCATTGGATGCCCAAGACCGCCCCATATTCTCCCAAAGGCATTACCATGAAATCAGTGGTCAATTCTAAACCCAGTGCTGTCCAACACAACCAATAGTTTTGATTTTGACAAATGATGCATGATTTTAAAAAGAATGTAAGTCCTCCGATTTGAAGTTGCATGTATATATATGTGTTTCTGTGGGATGAGACTTAGTACCGAGGGATTGGAGTTGGGGTAGACTATCTCTTAGGGTCCATATTCTTTTCTGTCAAACCATGTGCCACCATGGGTTTATCTCCCTAGATAGGATTGACTTGTTATGTATCCCCTTGATGAAAGGTTGACTAGGGATCTACTTGGCAAGCAGTCCAGATCCGAGTAGTAGCTCACTTGGGTCTCCTCCGTTGTCAGTTAAGGTTACATCCCCGCTATATTATGATTGTAGGATTACATCTCACGTATCATGGCATAGCATATTGTTATACTCCTCTTTAGCTACGTGCATTCCTTTCGTATCACTTGTCCCCTTGTAATTTCACTTGGTCATACTATAATTTCATATGCATTGCATACCCGCATACTTAGTGCATATTATGTGATAACCCATACTCTTTGTCTACATGTTCTAACCATGTAGGGATCGGAGATGACTTCTATCTTCCATCGGACGACGTGTGATCATCTTGAAGACTATAGCGTGTGGTGAGCCCTTTTGTTCAAGGGCAATAGCCACTTTCTATCTACCTAGTATTGTTGTTACTTTTCTTTATTTATGTATTGAGGGTGAGCCTCAAACTATGTCAAGGCCCCACTTTATCTATGTAGAGGCTTGTTGGACAAACTAAAATCTTATACGTTGGATTGTATTTGTTGGATATTATGACTATTGAGACATTATGATTTATGAGCCTTGATTATGGAAATGATATTTGATTATGCTTATGGCTTGATGTTGAGGATTATGTTGATTATGTGCTTATGTGGAAAGTTAGCTAACCTGGAATGCCTCCATAGCTTGAGTCCTACTTACCTGCCCCTTAGAGATAACTGTTATGTGTTATGTGATTCATGTTCATCCCATTCCCGAAAACATCCCCATAGCTTGAGTTCAAAGCCCTGTTTCCCCTAGAGCTTATGTGTTATCTGTTTACTTCCGCGCTTCCAAACTGATGATGTGTGTGATGATGCTATGATGGCTTGATCGAGAACTTTTGGGTTCTCTTTTCCATGTCACATCTAAGACCTCTTCCGGGTCGTGACACATATCTTGTCTATTCGATGCTTGGGGATTGGATGTTGTTTTACCACTACCAAAATCTTTTGGTGGACACCTATACATCTTGGCCGCAAAAGATTATTTTTCAAAATGGGTCGAACTTATCGCTCTCAAAGAAGTAAAGAAGGAGAATGTTGCAATCTTCATTCAAGTGAATATCATTTACCAATTTAGCATATCTCGATACATAATAACTGACAATGATAATCTATTTGATAACAAACTGATGAATAAGATTTGTGATCTCTTTGGGTTCAAAAAGCGCAAATCTTCTATTTATCATGTTGCCGCCAATGGTCTAGCCAAAGCATTCAACAAGACTCTATGCAATCTTTTGAAAAAAGTGGTCTCCAAGTCCAAATGAGACTGACATAAAAGAATAGAAGAAGTCTTGTGGGAATATAGGACAACATATTGAACGCCGACTCAAGCAACCCCATATTCGCTTGATTTTGAAGTTAAAGAAGTCCTGCCACTTGAGAAACAAATACTTTTCTTGAGACTTGTTATTTAATAGAGACTTACCGAAGAAGTAAATGCTCGACTACGTCTCTTTGAGTTAGAAGCACTTGATGAAAAGAGGCTCAAAGCTCAACAAAACCTTGAATGCTACCAAGTTTATCTATCTCGTGCTTTTAATAAAAAGGTTCGTTTGAGGTGCTTTCAAGTTGGAGACCAAGTCCTTGCACTAAGAAGACCCATTATCACCTCACATGAGTCTAGGAAAAAATTCACCTCAAAGTGGGATGGACCATATGTAGTACAAGAAGCGTATTCAAATGATGTTTATAAACTTGTTAATACAGATAGCATAAGGATTGGTCCCAAAAATATAAAATTCCTTAAGAGGTACTACCCTTGAAGTAAGATGATGCTCCTCAACATACGAGCATAAATTTCATGTTACTCCTGGACCACAAGAGTATAAACTGTGTACAGCACCAAAACAATATCTACTAGGTTGAAAATCTCGAAAGAGACGGCCTAGGAAAAAATTAGGACTAAAAAAACACTCCCCATAAAACTACGTTATGACTTGATCCTCTTCATTGAGGTAAGTAGGCACTTGGAATTATATTCTAAGTTCAGTTGCATGAGTGTCAAAACATTATATGTTCTCACCTGATTCCTTATAGGGGCAAACTCCTCTAGGATGTGAGCCTCTTCAACAACATACTTGAGTCTTCAAATTTGATCAAGTTTGCAAGTTCAAGTTATCAAATTCGATCAAGTCTACAAGTTGAAATTTTCAAATCCTCCAAATATGTAAATCAAAGTCTTCAAGGACTTCACAGTCTTCAAATTCTTTAAGAGAGTAAGTTGAAGTCTCAAATTCTTCGAGTTTGCATGTTATAGTGTTCAAATCAATCAAGTATGCATATTGAAAGTCTTTAAATCCTTCAAAATATATGATTTGAAATCTTCAAGTTCTCATCTTTTAAGGTTGAGGTTTCAAATCCACCATGTTTGCAAGTCAAATTCTTTAAAGTTATCACATTTGAAAATGGAAGCCTTCAAACCTCGATATTTAGATTTACATCTCTTCAAGTAAGCATGAGTAACTATACCTTTGCATTGTGAGTATTCCCTTATATATCTTTTATTAGGATAAAGACGAGTATCCATCCCTTTATGTTGAAAGAATATCTCTAAATTGTCATGCCTTAAGGTGGACAAAATTTGTCCCTTTGCACCTTAAGCTGGTCATTCACAGATTTATTCTTAAACGAGTCTCTAAATTTTCGTGCCTTAAGGTGAATAAAATTTTTCCCTTTGCACCTTAAGCTGGTCATTCACAAATTTATTCTTAAAAGAGTCTCTAAATTTTCATGCCTTAAGGTGAATAAAATTTGTCCCTTTGCACCTTAAGTTGGACTTTTTGCTGGCTTATCTTTAAAAGAATCTCTAAATTTGTATGCCTTAAGGTGGACCAAATTTGTCCCATTGCACCTTAAGTTGACCTTTTCGCGGGCTTATTCTTAAAAGGATCTCTAAATTTCCATGCCTTAAGGTGGAAAAATTTTATTCCTTTGCACCTTAAGCTGACCCTTTTTGTGGGTTTATCTTTTAAAGGATCTCTAAATTTTCATGCCTTAAGGTGGTCAAAAATTGTCCCTTTGCACCTTAAGATGGCCTCTTCACAAGCATTTGAAGTTTGTAAAGCCTTGAATTGGTGATCTCAATGTGGAGATGTTAAATACATCCCTTCACGTCTTATGTTTAAACATTTGGAATAGCATAATGCCTCAAATTGGTGATCTCATATATTTAAATATTTGGAACATTATAAAGCCTCGAATTGGAGATCTCATGTGTTTAAACATTTGAAACTTTGAAAGCCTCAAATTGGTGATCCCTTATGTTTAAACATTTAGAACAGGCCACGTCCCTTTCTGCTCCGAAGAAGAAGGTTTGGATCGAATTAGTGATCCCTTATGTTTAAACATTTGAAACTTTAAAAATTCTCGAATTGGTGATCCCTTATGTTTAAACATTTAGAACATTGCAAAGGCTCAAATTGGTGATCCCTTATGTTTAAACATTTAGAACATTGTAAATCCTCGAATTGATGATCTCTTACGTTTAAACATTTGAAACATTGTAAATCCTCGAATTGATGATCTTTTATGTTTAAACATTTGAAACATTATAAAGTCTCGAATTAGTGATCTCTTATGTTTAAATATTTAGAACATTGTAAAGCCTCGAATTGATAATCTCAAGGCGTGGATGCGGATCCATCCTTTCACACCTTAAGACCATATTCTTGTGATACAATAAAGCTTAAATTCACAACCATGCAAAAGAGAAAGGAGAGAAAAAGAATGAGGCAGAACACAAAAAAAAAATTGTACCTTGCACTTTGATGCTCCACGTCTAATTTCAAAGATTGTTTGCAGAAAAACTCCAAATCTGTGAATATTGATGCTAAAAGAATAAATAGTGAGGTCTATTTATAGATGTTCAAGAAATTCATGTCCTACATTATCGATGATTTCTGATTCTTCTCTAAAGAGGAAACCTTCTCCAAGGCCAACTATAAATCCTCTTTGAACTAGAAATCTAGAAACAGAAATTAAAATTGGCAGGCATTTTTCCATTTTAAATAGAAAATTGGAAGGGCTACAGGTGAGATGCACGCACTCCGTGTCCAAATTGGACTGGACATCTCCAAATGGTACAAGGCAAAAAAAAAGAAAAAGAGATCGAGGGGAGGAACACTCCATGTCCAAATAGGACTGGACATCCTCGAAAGGTTTAAGGAAAATAAAATTGAGGCGGCAAAAATTTGATCAAAATAAAAATAGGTGGAAAGAGAAAGAGGACTTAAAGCATTAAATGTTTCACCAAATAATTTCCTCAAATGTTGTCACGTCATATATAATGACAACAATAGTGAAATAATATATGAATTGGTCCATATGAATTCATAATAATTTATGAATTTCACGTCATATTAAAATTGTTCTAACTTGGTATAATATGTATTGGTCCATATCCTTCAATAAAAAATATTGTAATTGAAGTATCAAGTTAAATACTTTATATCTAGTCTTTAAAAAATAAAATATGTAAGACAAGACTTGAAATAGGAGGCATTTGTAATCACATAAAATTTATTGAAATATAAATTTTATAAAATGATTCAAAATATGTTAAATCCAAAATATATTAGTCCCAAATGAATTTTGTGGATTAATATAATTGGGTTAATTATTCAAGTCCAATGAAATATGGTTTTAATTAAAAGCATAAATTCATTTATTTGGGCTACAGAAGATAATCCACTTTATTGGGCTCAATATTCTCTCATCCTAGAGGCCCACTTGATTCCACTTGTTAGATGATGTGGCACGCCAAGTCAAACTAAGAAGTCAGTAGGATCATGTCATGTATCAAAATGAAATGATATTCCTATCTCAATCAAAGTCCAATTAAAATATGTCACATGTATAAATGACAAGTCCCAACCAATCAAATATTGTCATGTCACTTGGAAGGAAACCTATTCCTATCACTTTTCCTGCGTCATGTCACTTTAAATCTAATTGGCCAGAAGAAAGCATGATTCCATCATAACTCCTCTATTCTACAACTATATATAGGGGTCCTCATTGTCATGACTCAAAAATGGACGTGATCACACTTGCTAAATCTCACCAGAATAAGTCAGCCTAAACCCAATGAGAAACAGAAATAACATGTAGAAGTACTAAATAAAGTAGATGACTAAAATTGAAAATCGTCACAAGCTTAAATGTCACCCACGGATTGGTTATCACGTGTACAAGCCACTATAAACACAAAAAATCAAATAAGTACTGGTTTGAACTGTCGTTTTCCTCAAATAGAACAAAACATAAAAGAAATAGGAACAAGAGGGTCAACCAGATGACAACTACCTCTCTAAATCTCCTGGGAAGCTTCAGATGATCTAGGAAAAGTACTACACATTGTTCGGGCTCAAAACCTATACACGTGTAGAAGCAAGGGGTGAGTACCAAAAATAACGCAGTACCCAACAAGTCAACAAACAAAACAAAGAAAGTCTAATAGAATATACAAACTTCTTTCATCCCAACTGACCTCCACAACTATAACCTGCACAAAAGATTAGCCCAGTCTATCAACACATAATACACCATAAAGATAGATTTCACAATATCACAATTCAAAATCACAAGCCACAAGTCACAAGTGATAATAGAGTCAATAACAGGAATAATATCATGTCATACAAGAATATGCAAGAATGAGATGCAATGCTAATGTAATAATTATCGACAATGACCTCGGCATCATAACATCACTGGAAAATACCTCAATATCACAACATCATTGGTAACGACTTCGACATCACAATATCAATAGTAAAGATCTCAGTATCACAATCTCACCAATAATAACCTCGACATCACATCTCAACCGTAAAGTCCTCGGCCTAATTTTCACTATCTCACTCATATCAATATCCAGAACCAATGCAAGTATATGTATGTAACATAGAATAAATGAACATGAGATGAAGTCCACAAACAAATCCACTCATAATCACTAACCACAATAATATATCTCAATATAGAATTTTTATCACTTAATCACATTTTCAATTCAAGTGTTACAACACCACATCAACTCACATTTATATTTAATCACCACATTTTTATAATATTACAAATATTTCATGCATCACACATAGAAAAAAGAAAAATTTAGAAATTCTACGAGAATTACAAAGTTTTGAAAATTCACTTGCCTTAATTGAATCACGATCAATCAAACACTTGAGCCTTTCTCTTTCGAAAAGAATCTGTAGCACCATGATCTAGTCAAATAATAATCATAATAAGATTTCGAAACTAACAACACCTAGACTACTATATGTCTTAATTAGATCCAAAGACTTTCCCAAATCTATAATCAAGTTCCTAAAATTTCAAGCTTAGGGTTAAGTCTTAATGTCTTCAATATTTAAAATCTAATGATGTTCATATAACACAAACCCTAATATATATAAACATATACATATATATACATATACATCTGAAAATGCACAACATAATATTAAATTCGCCTATTGAAGAACCAATAGCACTAACAAGACATTATGAAGGAAAAGCATATGAAATAAGAAATAATTTGTACAAGCACTAAGGAATATGTAATTGTCACCATCTGGAAGGGCACACTTCCAGTTAGTCCCACTTTATGACAAATCAACAATTAACCATTAGTGTGCATAGGTTGTCAGGTGATTTTCAATTCCAATTTCAATTCTTAATTTCCACTAACAATTATTGTAGCCCAACATATAGATATATATGATATCTACAATTTAATACTAAAGTAGAATGGGTGAAATTCCCATTGGAGACTTATCCGAAGCAACCCTCTATTCTGCAGTTTGCACGTAACCAAGTATGAATTCTAAACCCTTTTCTTCTTCTTTTTATTTTTGTATTAAAATTGATGAATTTTACTTATTTATTTTTAATAAACATGGTATAAGTAGTAGGATATTAACTAAATTATCACTTTAACCCACTAATTAAATCAAATATCTAAATTTATATAGTAAATAAATTAGTATAATTATCAAATAGTCCAAAATACCCATTTAAAATTTATGAAAAGAATATTTTAGGAAAACATGATGACTAATTTTCAAAATAACCTAATGGATCATTACATCATCCGCCACTGAAAATCATGTTCGTCCTTGAACATAAGATTGAATAAAGTACCTAAAGCTTTGAAAAGATGAGGATATTTGACATGCATATCGGACTCCGTCTCCCAAGTTGCCTCCTTAATTGGACAGTTCTTTCGTTGCACTTTTATGAAAGAAATCTCTTTGTTTCTAAGCTTTCAAACCTATCTATCAAAAATAGTTATAGGCTCTTCCTCAAATGATAAGTCTGTACTCAACACCACCAAATCAAATGAAAGTATATGAGACTTGTTTGGCACATACTTTTGGAGCATGGAGACATGAAACAAAAGATGCTTGGATGATAACCTAGGTGGAAAGGCTAGTTTATAAGACACCTCTCCAACTCGCTCTAATATCTCAAATGGGTCAGTGAATCATGGGCTAAACTTTCCCTTCTTACCGAACAGCATAACACCCTTCATGGGTGACACTCTAAGAAAGACATGATCGCTCTCCATAAACTCTAGGTCTTGAACCCTCCTATCTGCATAACTCTTTTGTCAACTCTAAGCAATCAACAACCTACCCTGAATCATACGGACCTGTTCCATAGCATCTCTAAGAAAGTCTGCATCTAATGAGTCCATCTCAGCAGAATCAAACCAACCAATTGGAGATCTACATTGTCTACCTTACAAAGCCTCGAACGGAGCAATTTGAATGCTGGAGTGATAACTATGATTGTAGGCGAACTCTGCTAAGGGAAAGTGTTGGTCCCAATAGACACCAAAATCAATCATGCACGTTCGAAGCATGTCCTCTAAAACCTGAATCATTCGCTCAGATTATTCATCTGTCTAAGGATGAAAGCCGGAACCCATATCCAATTGAGTACCTAGACCATGCTGCAAGGCCCTCTAAAAATATGAAATGAAAAGTGAACCATGGTCATAAATGATAGAAATAGGCACACTATGCAGTCGAACTATCTAATTAATGTAAAGCTCAGCCAAGTTATCTATTGTATACTTTACCTTGACAAGAATGAAATGGGCAGACTTAGTCAATCGATCTGCAACTACCTGATGTGCTGCCAAAATGCAACACTTTTGATGCTTAAAACTTGGAATTTTGTGTGTTATCAAAGCGATGTTATTAGATTTGATGTGTTTTTATGTTTACTTTGTAGGATTACAGAGTTGACATGATTTTTGGGCAAAGTGTGTTAAAAGTGCAGTTTTTGAGGATTTACGACCTTTACAAGTCAAGGATTATTCCACGAGCCATAGAAGAGGAGTCATAGAAAATTTCAGTGAGGGTGATTTTCATAAGTTTAATCTATGAGCAAGTTGACGAACCATAAATCATTATACGAGTCGTAGATAAGCTTTCGTACCCCAAGGATTAAAGATTGGAGAGTTGTTAAAAAGTCATCAAATGAAACCCCTCATGGGCCATAGAATCTTATAGGACCCGTAGAAGTGTCTCAAAGAAGTCACCCCAGTTCTGAAGATGAAGTCCACGAAAGCCCGACTATGGGTCATGGAACATGTTATGGCCCGTAGAGTATGCCCATAGAGCCTGCCGACCTAACTTTCCTTGTTTGAATTGGTTTGTATTTTAAACATTATAAATAAGTTTTTATATTATTTTATGATAAGTTTGGCAGAGAATTGGTAGTAGTTCATAGTTTTTAGTACTTTTAGTCAAATATAAACAATATTTTGGGTTCTTGATAGTAATTAAAATTTTCATTGAAGAGTTGGATTTCTTATGCTTAAATTCATTTGTGTAAGTGTTCAAATATGTTATTTTTTATCATGATTTGTGCATCTACATTAATTTTGAGTAGGTAAACCCATAACTAGGATTGTAGGAACCATGAAGAACTAACAAGGTAAAATCAGATAATTCATAATTCTTGGAATGTATGTATGAATGTATTAATTAATTCTCTTCATTTAAAGTACTTTTTAAAGGATGGAAAATTTTAGAACATACCTAGTGTTACTTGTTAGATCAAGGAGGTAATGAATAAGAAAAGAGAATAATTAACAAGATTCGATTGATGTTTTCTTGTCTAATCAACCAAACTAGATCAAAGGGAGGTTGTACTGGACTATAGGTAAGGGTTAGTAATGTGACATCACATAGGTGGATCAAACCCCGTGGTGAAATTTACCTCTACGCTGGATTAAAGGTTTAGGTAAACTTAACTTACCTTTCTGCATCTACACACTGGAAAAAGATTACAATTATTTGGTAATACAGAGTTAGGGAATCATGGGGAACACACCACCCTAATTAGCTCTTCTAGTGATTTTACACCACTTATTTTAGTTTAGGTTTTTTTATTCTAAATTACAACCCCCCTCTTTCGGGAGATAAGTAGGTTAAAAACCCTATTTTACAATTGAATTATTTTGGAGTCTACCTTATTTCCTGTGGGTTTGACCCTAACCTTGGTTAGATCATTTACTTGACAACGATCGTTTTATCCTTCAAAAAGGAGGTGTAACTTGGGCGACATCAAGTATTTTGGCGCTATTGTCGGGGAATACGACTAGACTTGTTTAGTTCAGTAGTGTGGGGGATAACTCTTATTCTTCTCATGTTACATTTTTTCTGTTATTTTTGTTTTGTTTTAGCACACGAGTATAGTGAAGAATGATCCAAATCGATCTGAATCATGTTGAAAATGAGGAGAACCCAAAAGTGCCAATTGAGGAAAAACTGGGTGTAGACACTCTAGAGGTATAGACACTTAATGAAGTTTGAGTAATCAAGTAGTTCAAGTCGTGTTGCCACACTAAATCGGGCACTACTTGGAGGCAACCCAAGCAGAGAGAGGCGCTTAGACACCCAGGTATTGTTTTTTTACCTCTGTTCTTTATTTTGATGTTTTGTGTGCATTAGGGATAATGCACAACTTTTTCGATGGGGTGTGGGTAGTTATAGGCTTCAGTAAAGTCTGAGTAACCTTCTCCCATAACTATCCCAATTTTGTATTTCAAAGAATTTTCTTGCTTGTTTTCTTTTTCCCTGAGGATATTTACTTTATGTCAAACCGACATGTCTAAGATGTTTAGGTGGTATTAGTAGCATATAATGCTGATGTCTATGGCATATGTTTTTTTTTATGGAAAAATGATACCCACTAAATTTTTGGTTAGTTAGTCTTGATAACAACCATGCATGTTTAAATGCTTGACAAGTGCTCGTTCTGATAAGTTAGGATGAATTTTGATTGAAAAGCATGATCTGAGAGTCTGTGTTGATAGTGTAATCAGTTCCATGTGTGTGAGAGCTTATTTGCATGATTCATATACAGTGTTTTAATTCATAACTTGTCATATTACTCTGACTTAGACAGTAGGTTAGTTGGTAAGGAAAGGATCTTAGGTCATTGTTCTTATCAGTCCACTTAGCCTAAATGGTCAATCAAATGTGTAATGTGTCCCGTGATCCTAATGTTTGAGCCTGACATGTACCTTTTCCTTGTAAATACCTATGTAACCTAACCTTAATGAATGATAAACCCTGAAATTAGCCCTGGTCTTTTCATGAACATTATGCACCTTGACTGAGGCAAAAAGCCTAAGTTGAGGGTGGCTACCCACAGTGGCTCTGGTTCAAAGGATGGATATTATGCACCTCAACTCAGGCCAAAAGCCTAATTTGAGGGTGGTTGGTCTAAGGAGAAGTCATGAAAAATAAGGGGGGAACTAATGATATAGAAAAAAGAGAAAAATATTTAAAAGGGTGCAAGAAAAAGAAAGAACTCCCTAACTATTGTGATAAAAAGCAAAAGAATGTGAAAATACAAGGCAATAAGATAAAAATGAAAATAAAGCACCCTAAAAAGTCTTAGAATGAGGGGGAAAAGGGAGAATGTGATGAAAATAATAGGTTGGTAGGGTAAAAGTGTAGAAAAATGCAGTGTCAAGGAGGGCCTTTAGTCACAGTGTTTCCAGAAAATCACACCAAAGCCCCCTGAGCCTACGTTGCAAGCCTAGAAAGTCCTAACGTTATCCTAATCTGATTAGTCAAACTTCATAGTCTTGAGTATAGAGGCAAACATATGGTATTGATCATAGTGTTTGAATCTTTTTTGTGAGAGTGAGTGGTTTTATGCAGTCCCAAGTATTGAATATGCAAACATCACTATAAGAGTGAGACAGGAGTTCTTTCTGTGAGGGAACTTGCATTGCACTATTAATGTTAGACTGAGTCAGCGATTATTGCTTATAGTGGTCACCATGCTTCTCAGAGTTGCACTGTCAAATATATTAATCTGCATTGGTCTGTTTGATAGCTATCTGATATGTGATTTTGAATGGTGTGGGTATTTGTGCTTGAGTTTGATATGATGTTTGTCATTAGAGTGAGGTGTGTGTGTTACTATGTTTCTTATATAGATTAAGTCCATCGCTTGAGGACAAGCAATAATTTTAAGTTGACGGTATTGATGTGTTGTCAAAATACAACACTTTTGATACTTAAAACTTGAAATTTTATGTGTTGTCAAAGAGATGTGGTTAGATTTTATGTATTGTTATGTTTGTTTTGCAGGATTACAGGGTTGACATGATTTTTAGGCAAAGTATGTTGAAAGTGCAGTTTTTAAGGATTCATGAAACCCTTTATGGGTTATGCATTATTCCACGAGCCGTAGAAGGGGAGTCGTAGCAAATTCCAATGAAGGGTGATTTTTAGAAGTTTAATCTATGAGTGAGTTGACGAGCCATAAATCTTTATATGATTCATAGATCAGTTGTCATACCATGAGAATTAGATATTGGAGAGTTGTTGGAAAGTCATCAAACGAAACCCTCCACGGGTCGTAGAATCTTATACGGCCCATAGAAGGGTCTTGTAGAAGTCACCCTATTCTGAAGATGAAGTCCATAAAAATCCAACTACGGACCGTGGGACATCTTACGTCCCATAGAGTATGCTTTTAGAGCCTATCGACCCAGCTTTCCTAGTTTGAATTGGTTTTGTATTTTAAATATTATAAATAGGATTTTAGGTTATTTTATGATAAATTTGGCAGAGAGTTCGCAGTAGTTCATAACTTTTAGTACTTTTAGTCAGAGATAAATAATATTTTGTGTTCTTGATTCGTAATTAAAATTTCCATTGAAGAGTTGGATTTTTTGTGCTTAAATTCAATCGTGTAAGTGCTCAATTATGTTATTCTTTATCATGATTCTTGCATCTATATTAATTATGAGTAGATAAATCCAAAACTATGGTTGTGGGAACCATGAATAACTAACAAGGTAAAACCAAATAATTTGTAATTCTTGGAAGGTGTGTATGAATGTATTAATTAATTGTCTTCATCTAAAATGTTTTTTAATTGATGAACAACGTTAAAACTCGCCTAATGTTACTTGTCGTATAAAGGAGGTAATGAATAGGAAAAGAGAATAATTAATAGGATTCGATTGATATTTTCTCGTCTAATCAACCAAACTAGATTAAAGGGAGGTTATACTGGGACTATAGGTAAGGGTTAATAATGTCACATCATGGAGGTGGATCAAACCCCGTGGTGAAATTTACCTCTATGCTAGATCACAGGTTTAGGTAAACTTAACTTATCGTTCTACATCTACAGACTAGAAAAGATTACAATTATTTGGTAATACCGAGTTAGAAAAACATGAGGAACACATCATCCTAGTTAGCTCTTCTACTAATTTTACACCACTTGCTTTAGTTTAGGTTTCTTTACTCTAAATTACAACCCCCTTTTCGGGAGATAAGTAGGTTAATCACCCCATTTTACAATTGAATTACTCTGGAGTCTATCTTATTCCCTGTGGGTTCGATCTTAACCTTGGTTAAGTTATTTACTTGACAGCGACTGCTTTATCCTTCAAAAAGGAGGTGTAGCTTGGGCGACATCACTACCCAGATAGAGTCATAACAACCCATAGTAGTGGGAAAATGCACTACAAAATTCATGGTGATCTGCTCCCACTTCTATGTAGGAATGAACATCCTCTGAAACTCACCTCCAAGTCATTGGTTCTTACACTTAACCTGCTGACAAGTTAAAAACTTGGACATAAAATCTGAGATGTCCTTCTTCATGCCACACCACCAGTAATACTGACTCGAGTCATGATACATCTTCGTTGCTCCAGGATGAATAGAATAACGAGTACAATGAGCCTCCTCAAGAATCGATCTAATCAAGTCACCCACCTTGGGCACACAAACTTCACCTCCAATCTTCGAAACACCATCAGGATAAAGCATCGCTTCTCACTTTGTCTTTGGTGAGACACAACTTCTCATCCTCAAACTGGCACTCTCGAATATGGTCCAATAAGGAAGAACGACCCTTCATGAAAGGAAGTACACCACCCTCATCAGAAAGTGATGTCACCCAAGCTATACCTTCTTTTTGAAGGTTAAAGCAATCATTGTCAATATATAAAACCTAACCAAGGTTAGGTTCGAACCCACAGGGAATATGGTAGACTTCTGATTAATTCCAAGCAAACCGAGTTGATTAACCTACTTATCTCCCAAAAGAGAGGGGATTTAATTGCAAGAAAATTAAACCTAGACTAGTGCAAGTGTTGTGAAATCAGTAGAAGATAAACTAGGGTGATGTGTTTTCCATGATTTTCTAACTCATTATTACCAGATAATTGTAATTTTTTCCAGTGTATAGATGCAGAATGGTAAGTTAAGTTTACCAAACCCTTTGATCAGGTGAAAGGTAAATTTCATTACAGGATTTGATCCATCTCCGCAGCGTGACATTACTAACCCTTACCCATTGTCCTAGTACAACATCCCCTTGATCCAGTTTTCTTGATTAGACGAGAAAACATCAATCGAATCATGTTAATTATTCTTTTTTTCTATTCATTATATCCTTCATCTGGCAAGTAACACTAGACGAGATCTAACGTTGACCACCATTACAAAGCATGCAAAACGAAGAGACGTAATTAATACATTCATACACACTTTCCAAGAATTATGAATTATCTAATTTTACCTTGTTAGTTCTTCATGGTTCCCACACCTCTAGTTGTGGATTTAGCTAATGATGATCAGTGTAGATACAAGAATTATGATATAGAATAACATAATTGAGTACTTACACGAATGAATTTATGAACAAGGAATCCAACTCTTCGATAAAAATCATAAGTACGAATTAAGAACACCACAATATGTTTTTTCAAGTGATCCTCTAGTGTTCTCTCTCTCTAGAAATTCTAAAATTTGTGAACTCCTCCAAAACTTCACGAAAATAACCTAAAATCTATTTATAATGTCTAAAATACAAATCCAAATTAAAATAGGAAAACTAGGTTGAAAAGCTCTACGGGAAACTTCTACGGGTCGTATAATGTTCCACGGCCCATAATTGGAGTTTTGTGCTCCTCTTCTGCAAAACTGAAGTGGTCTTCTAAGAGACCCATCTACAATCCGTGTAGGATTCTACGACCCGTAGAGGGTTTCGTCTGATAAACTTTCAACACTTCTCCACTTTGTGATCCTCAGGGTACGACCTCAACTCTATGACTCGTAGAATACTTTACGGCTTGTCGTGCCCCATTTTTTTCCTCGCGCAAAAGGGTACCTGGACGACGTCGTTGCAACGACTCTTTTGAAATTTTGAAGTGAAGGAAGAGTCGTTACCTAATGTTTTTAAGGTGCATTAGGACACCTTCTAACCTAAATCTAAGGCTAAGGTCAAACTACCAGAGATTGGGTAAGGGTTCAGGTTACCTCAAAAGGAAGGTGTTAAGCACCCTTCGAGGTCCACAACTGTGGGTCCCGACCATATCTCGCATTTATATGTGGGGGATAAACGTGACAAATAAAGGTCAACTAAATAATCGAAATTTTAGGCTAAACATAAGATATTAAACACATAAAAAAAATTCACTTATAATTAGAACAATAAAATAGACACGT
>JBCEWC010010663.1:0-17425 GCA_038996855.1 Solanum aculeatissimum
AAATAAGAAGATTTAAACTCCAAAAATTATAAGAAATATTTTTGCATTTCGAAAGATAATTATTTGAAGTTGTTTAAGATTAAAAGCTCGATATTTAATTCGTATCGTGGTGGGTAAAAATTGGATGTCAACATTAGCTATTTGCTTACTCTGTGTATGTGAACTCTATCATAGAAGCCGTCAGTTTGAATATTAGAATTGGTGTCAGGAGGACCACAAACCTAGTCTAGTAAGACATTGTCGAATCTCAGTAATCATCGTAGAGAGTAATCAGTAGATTAAGTGTGATAATTAGTTTTAAATAATATTGCAAAACCCCCATTTTTATTATGCATTGTTATTTCAGAAATAGTAATTACATGTGAGACCAAGCGCTATTAGTTGTATTTTCACCCATTCCCTGTGGAATCGACCCCAACTCTTGTTGGGTTCTATATTTGGTCAACGACCGCTTTACACTTCGTTTGAGGTGTGAGTTTGGGCGTATCAAATTTTGGCGTCGTTGCCGGGGAATACGGCGAAGATATAGTCTACTAATGCTAGTTTTAGTGTAATTCTATTTCCTGATTTTACTTTTTTGTTTTGTTTGTTAGTACTGCAGGAGACAGGTAGTGCATGCTCGCCACACGCAGTAAAAGTGAACCGCTAATCGCCTATGACCCAGAGCTACAGAGATCCATCAAAAGAATGAACGCACAGGAGCGTAAGGCGTAGAGGCGGCATGAGTTATCCCTAAATGTCGAGAATAGGGGCCACGAGGGGATCGATATTCATGATCTTGATGGTGAGAGAGTTCCACTAGTGGTCCCTCCTCAACATCATGCCAGATTTAGACCACCTCCCCCTCTACAGCCACCTGTCCCCCACCAGCCACGAGCAAGATATAATGAGGAAGATGGTACTAGGGATATTGGAGCAATTGTCTTGTCGCCACTGCCCGCTGAGGTAAAATTTACGATCACCAGCACGATGTTGTAGATGCTGTCTTTGAAGGGTCTGTTTACGAGACAACCACATGAAGATGCCAACCAACATCTCATGAATTTTGTCTCAACCTGCCAGTCCTCCAAAATCCCGAGAGTTAATCAGTAGGCGATCAGATTAAGGTTGTTTCCATTATCTCTGTCTGAGGAGGCAACCAAGTGGCTGAATGAGCTCCCTTACGATTCTATCCACACATGGGGTGAACTGAAGGAGATATTTCTACAGAGATTCTTCCCGACGTCTAAAAAGCTAAAGCTGAAGGATGAGATTGGGGCGCACAGGCATTTACCAACAGAGGTGTTATATGAGACCTGGGAGTAGTTCAGGCAAAAGATTAAGCAATGCCCGAACCACAACCTCACAGATGAGCATCTAAAAGAAGTTTTCTACTGGTCATGCAACTTTGTGACTAAGCCAATTGTTGGTGCAGCTTGTGGGGGTTCGTATATGTCCAGAACATTTCCTGATATTATCAGCATCTTGGATCAAGCTGCCAAAAATAGCAGAGCCTGGTATACGTGAGATGGCAACTATTCAGGGTTCCTTGTTGGGATAAGTGTTGAACAATGCAAGAAAGAAGAGGAATGAGATCAAGACATGGCCTACATGCGAACTCAGATGGATTTGCTGACAAAAAAGTTGTTGGGTGGAGGTCTGGAGAAAGTCAAAGCAGTAGACATGGCGCCCAGGTATGATGATGTAGGGTTTGAGTATGATGAAGAGGCTAAATTGCTGAATAGCCAGGGGTTTCCAGATATTCAACTCCAAAAATCAAGGTCAAAACTATGGACGAGAAAATTACTATGATCGACCCGTGACTAGAGACAATGGCAACTGGTAGAACAGAGACAACTATAGAAATGATCGATCAGCCATACATACCTCCCATAAATAGAGAGCGCCCAAATAATGATAGTGGCCCCTCAAAGCTGGAAGAGATAAAAGGCTAAAGTGCTAGACAAGGTAGGAGCGATTGAGTGTGGGGTAAGAGACATGCATGGGGAAATATCAAATATTTGTCAGTTAGTGGACTCTCACTCAACTTCAATTAAGCAACTGGAGCAAAAAATGGGGCAGCTATCGGTGTCACTGAACCAGAGAAAGGTTGGGGCCCTTCCTAGTGATACCATCCAGAACCCCAAAAATAATGGTCACTGCATGGTTGTAACAACAAGAAGCGGGAAGGTACTTTCTGAACTAGTGCTAGTTAGAGACAGGGCAGTTCAAGAGAGTAGTAATGCGACTAACACCAAAGTGCACCAGTCTGATGAGATAGTAGAAGAAGCAGCTGTGATTCCCAATGATGCTGAGTATGTTACAGAACCAAGTGGGTTGGACAAACCAGAGCCAAAACCTTTGCCAGTTGTCTCTAAGCCACCACCACCATTTCCACAAAGGTTGAAGAAGAAGGTAGAAAACGACAAGTTTAAGAAGTTTTTAGAAATGTTAAAAGAGTTGTCTGTCAATATACCTTTAGAGGAAGCACTAGAACAGATGTCGGGCTATGCTAAATTCATGAAAGACTTAGTAACCAAGAAGCAGACTATAACATCTGAGTCAGCAGGGACCCTCCACCACTGTAGTGCCATTGCTATAAGATCGTTGGTTGAGAAAAAGGAGGATCCTGCGACTTTTACTATTCCATGCACAATAGGAGCATTTGATTTTGCACGGGATCTCTGCGATTTGGGTGCTAGTATAAACCTGATGCCTCTAGCAGTATACAGGCAGTTGGGCTTGGGAGCCCCCACACCCACGATGATGCGACTGCTAATGGCGGACAGGTCAGTTAAGAAGCCCGTTGGAATTCTATGTGATGTGCTGGTAAAGGTAGGTAGGTTTATTTTCCCTACAAATTTTGTTATTCTTGATTGCCAGGTTGACTTTAAGGTTCCCATCATCCTTGGGAGACCATTCTTGGCTACCGGCAGAGCATTGGTGGACGTTGAACGTGGAGAGTTGACCTTCAGATTGAACTCAAAAAAGGTCAAATTCAATGTATGTGCATCTATGAAGCGGCCCAGAGAGATATTGGTGATGTCGGTCATAGATGTAGAGGAAACTTACTTTTCTGAGGTTCCAGTCGAAGAGGAACTGAGTATAGATGAGCTGGCTGCAGTGATCATGAATCTTCTCGATGACAGTGTGATCGACTATAAGGGTACAGTGCAACCATTGCAGGGCAGGGAAACCAGACCCTACGTGCCGAGAAAGCTGGATCTAGACTTGCAAAATAGACTATCACCACCCGCTAAGCCGTCTGTAGAAGAGCCTCCAATAGTGGAGCTCAAAGAACTGCCACAACATTTAAGGTATGCTTTCCTTGGTAATAATAATACTTTACCCGTGATTGTGGCTACAGATTTGCAGGAAACGCAGATGGTAGCATTGTTGAAGGTACTGCAACAATTCAAGAAGGCAATTGGTTGGTCCATAGCTGACATTGTGGGATCCCTCCAGCCATAAGCACTCATAAGATTAAGTTGGAAGACAACTGTGTGCCCAACCTCGAACATCAGTGCAGGATCAACCCGCCCATGCAAGAGGTTTTCAAGAAGGAGATTATTAAGTGGTTAGATGTTGGGATGATTTACTCGATTTTAGACAGTCCGTGGGTTAGTACAGTCGAGTGTGTACCCAAGAAAGGTGATAGTCATTGCTAACGATAAGAACGAGTTGGTCCCGTCACATCCCGTAACTGGCTGGTGGGTTTGCATAGATTATAAAAAACTGAATAAATAGACCTTGAAGGACCACTTTCCCATGCCTTTCATGGACCAGATGTTAGATTGATTAGCAGACAGAGGATGATACTGTTTCCTAGATGGTTATTCGGGGTATAATCAGATATTGATAGCACCGAAAGATCAATAGAAAACTACCTTCACTTGTCCTTATGGGACATTCGCTTTCAGACGGATACCATTTGGATTGTGTAATGCCCCAACTACGTTTCAGTGATGCATGATGTCCATCTTCTCAAACATGGTTGAAGATACCCTGGAGGTCTTCATGGAGGACTTCTTGATGGTAGGTATGTACTTTGACAACTGTCTTCTGAACCTGAGCAAGGCTTTACAGCGTTGCGAAGAGGCAAACCTAATTTTGAACTGGGCAAAATGTCATTTCATGGTCAAGGAGGGGATAATCCTTGGCCACAAGATCTCAAAAAGTGGCATAGAGGTAGATAAGGATAAAATTAAAGTTATTGAAAAGCTGCCACCACCCATCTCAATGAAAGGTGTAAGAAGTTTTCTGGGGCACGCGGGATTCTACCGCTGGTTCATAAAGGACTTCTCAAAAATTGCACATCCATTGTGTAGGCTGCTTGAAAAAGATGCCAAGTTACAGTTCGATGAAAGCTGCAGACAGGCTTTTATGACTTTAAAGCAAAAACTGATTACTGCACCTGTGGTTGTGGCTCCTCACTGGTCAGCCCCATTCGAAATTATATGTGACGCAAGTAGAATTGCTGTGGGAGTTGTGCTGGTTCAGAAGCACAACAAGATCTTTCATCCCATTTACTACGCCAGCAAGACCCTGAATGAAGCCCAGAGAAACTACATGATAACTGAACAGGAATTGCTAGCAGTGGTTTATGCTTTTGACAAGTTTCGGGCCTACCTCTTGGGTACCAAGGTAATTGTGCACACTGACCATGCAGCATTGAGGTATCTTATGGCAAAAAAGGACACCAAACCACGACTGATCCGGTAGGTCCTACTATTGCAAGAGTTTGATTTTTAGGTCCAAGACAGAAAAGGGACCGAGAACCAAGTAGTTGATCACCTATCTCTCCTGGAGGATGAGTCAAAGGGGAATGACTGGTTAACAATCGATGATTTATTTCTCGATGAGCAGGTATTAGCTACTTCTGTTGATTTAATTCCATGGTATGCTGATTATACTAACTATCTGGTGAGTGACCTCATGCCTGAGGACTTAACCTCTCACCAGAGAAAACTATTTCTCCATGATGTGCGCAGGTACTTCTGGGATGAACCATTCTTGTTCCGCACATGTGCTGATGGGATCATTTGGAGGTGTGTTTCTGAAGAAGCGATGTTGAGCATAAATGAAGCCTGGCACGCTTCTCCCGTGGGGGGCACCACAGTAGTGCTAGGACTGCTAAAATGATACTCCAATATGGATACTACTGGCCCACTCTGTACAAGGATACTCATGACCTAGTGGTAGGGTGTGACCAATGTTAGAGACAAGGTAACATCTCTAGGCGCCATGAGATGCCCTTGACGCCTATTGTGGAGGTTGAAATCTTTGATGTCTAGGGCATCGACTTCATGGGCCCCTTTGTGAGCTCTTATGGGATGAGGTATATCTTGGTAGCGGTCGACTATGTCTCAAAGTGAGTGGAAGCAGTAGCGCTGCCAAACAACGAGAGTAAAAGTGTAGCCCAGTTTCTAAGGCAAAAAATCATCTCCAGATTTGGGACTCCCAAAACTATCATTAGTGATGGGGGGACCCATTTTTGTAACAGGATCTTTCGTGCGGTTCTAGCTAAGTATGGGGTCAAGCAGCATAGGGTCGCCATACCCTACCATCCACAAACTAGTGGCCATGTTGAGGTGTCCAACAGGGAAATCAAATAGATCCTAGCAAAGTCTGTCAATGCTTCCAGGACTGATTGGGCTAAAAAACTTGATGATGCGTTGTGGACCTACCACACAGCTTACAAAACCCCTATCGGTATGTCTCCATACCAATTGGTGTTTGGTAAGGTTTGTCACTTACCCGTGGAGCTTGAGCATAAGGCTTTGTGTGCTTTAAAGAAGTTGAACTTGAATTTAGACGAAGCCGCAGACCTGAGGTTGGACCAAATTAATGAGTTGAATGAGGTGCTTCTTCAAGCGTACGACAGTGCTGCACTGTATAAGGCAAGGATGAAGGCAAAACACGACAGACACATCACACCGCGTAACTTTAATGTGGTCGATAAGGTATTGCTTTACAACTCTCAGTTGCGGCTGTTTCCTGGTAAGTTGAAATCTAGATGGGTTAGTCCATATAAGGTTGTTCACATTTTCCCTCATGGTGCATTGGAATTAGAAGCTGGGAATGGGCACCGGTTCAAGGTAAATGGCCAAAGAGTCAAGCAATATGTGAGTGTTGTTGCTGAAGCCTCAGTGGTAGAGGTAGTGCACCTTGATGGAGTCTGAGTAATCAGGGAGCCCCATCGTGCCGCGACGTAAAATCAAGTGTTTCATGGGAGGCAACCCATGCTTTAATCAGTGAAAAAAAAGAAAACTGTTTGTTTAAATTGAATTATTTACTTATCGTATGTCATTAGTTGTTGTTTTTGTAATTGCATAGGCATGTTGGTGTGCTGAAACGGTCACTACGGCGGGCCCTGTCGGATACGACGAGGGCTTGTAGCGAACAATTGAGAAAAATGAACGAAGGATAGTGACACGACACTATCCACGACTCGTGTGTCAGTACACGGTCCATGAGTGTGTCACAGTCATGGCCTTCCAGGTAAGTTCATCTCGGTTTCAGGTCACGGTTTCAAGTCTTATGATAGGGATGGAAAAACGGCCCGTGTGACACCGGATAGACCGTGAGTCCAACCGTGAAGTGAGGCAGTAACTCTATCCCGTGGGAATGTCGATCATAAGTCCAAGTCATATTACACGGACGGCCAAACGGCCCGTGTGACACCACAAGGACCGTGAGTCCAACCGTGAAATGGGGCAGTGACTTATCCCATGGGAATGTTGCTTAGAAAGTTTAAGTCACATTACACGGATGGCCAAACGGCCCGTGTGACACCACACGGACTGTGAGGCCACCCATGAAGTGGGACAGTGACTTATCCCATGGGAATGTTGCCCAAAAAATCCAAGTCACACTACACGGATGACCAAACGACCTGTGTGACACCACACGGACCGTGAGGCCAACCATGAAGTGGGGCAATGACCTACTCCATGGGAAGGATTGCTCAGGAATTAGGAATCCAATTCCCCTTACACGGACGATCATACGACCCGTGTGACATCACACGGACCGTGAGGCTGACCATTAAGTGGGGCAGTGCTTGAATGGTAAGCGTAACCAGTCGTTGGCCAAGTGAGTTTTAATGGATGAACCCATGGTCCGTGACACGTAGGATGACCCGTCTAGTGGACCGTGAGGCGACCGTTTGACCGGGTTGACTGGTCAAAATTAAATATATTCAACCCCTCAACCCTTATTCTTCACTTTTCCTCATATTCCCTATTCAACTACTTTTCATACTCTCTCAACCCTCTAAAATCCTATCTCTTTCTCCACGAATTGCAATCTTCCTCACCTTCCATCTCGCAACACACGTGGTTTGAAATCTCATTGTAGTCACTCACCTACTACTTTCGTCAAGAATCAAGTAAGTAATCCTATGATTTCTTTTTTATTTTGCCAAAATTGGGGTTTCATGTGGAAAAATATTAAAGCTTGCGTGATAATTTATGTTGTAATAGGGGCAAACCGGGTATAGAAAAGAGTTAGGTGGAGAGAACCACCATTGATACACCTTGAAGGTTTTCTTGAAAAATATGCTCCAACTTAATTTTTGATGTCGTTTGTTGGATAAAACTTTAGTTTTAGTTCTTTCATGGGCGTGGAAGTGTGTCTTCTCTCCGATCCGTAAACCTATGTACCGAATCTACGATTTATGCTTTCTGAGATGAGTTCACGGTGCCTCCCACGACACTGTTCATAGAATGTGTACCTTCACACGGATCGTGAACTCATCCGTTGGGGGTGCCTTGGGTAAGCCTCGGTTGACTGAGCACGATGAGGCACACGACCTACCTCACGGCTCATGTAACGTCAAATGGTCCGTATAGGGGTCTCATCAAGCTGCCCTCGCCCTCCCACACAAGGCTCGGAACACGAATATCCATACGGCCCGTGACCCTGTTCACGGTCCGTGTTGGGGGTCCCGTCCAGGTGCCAGTTGTTCATAACCCGCAAAGTCTATCCATACAGACCTGTTCATGGTCCGTGCCATGTCACTCTGTCTGTGTAAGGTCCATCCAGTTGTCGTGCATCTTTAGTTGTTAGTTGATTTTCCTAATTTTGTGTCTGTCATGTTTGCATAAGGGGTCTACGTGTAATTTCCTGAAGATAGACCGAGTGACACCACTCTTAAGGGTTATTTTCACTTAGTATCACCGACGGGGAAGTCTGAGTACTCGTTAATTAGTTGTTCTACTGTGTTCTATGGTGTCTAACGATTCATTCTTTGTTGCTTACAGGTACAATGGGTCCTCACCGACAAACTCACCAGCATAATTCTCCCACTGAGTCCTCCAGTTAGCAAACAAATAGTGGCTTGGGCTCAAAGTTGTTGAGGGGTTGGAAGCCCTCTATGCTGGGAATGTCTCACTTCACTCTCTCCGCACAACTCGGTCCCGGAGGACCCGCCATACTGTGACTCCCCTTTCCACTAAGGGGGTCCCACTGCTAGCGGGAGAGAAGAAGCCTGTAGCACAGGACTTCGAGGAGGAAGCTCATGATGCCACTCCTGACACACCTACGCACCATGATAACACCGTAGAGGTTGAGCTCCGAGACAACGATGATGATGCTATACACTATGTTGTATCTCGGACGCCTAATGAGGAAGAGTCAAGGGCTACAATCCATTTCCTTCGGGGCTGTTGGACTACCCCAGACAACCGGGATATATATTACAATGGTTTGACTAAAGGTTCTGGGGGTTTCCAGTGGCGTATTGTGATACCGAAATTGGTCGTGCTGACCGACAACCTCGACGCAGTTCCAGAAGTCAAAGCCATCTTCGAGTTCCATGATTTTGGGTGGATGGACCAAAAACTTGGGTTTTATGGGCTGACTCTCATCCAGGAGTTCTACTCCGCTTATGCTGCTGATCTTCTAAATGCGGTGAGGGGCGGTTCCAAGAGGTTGCGGCGTCACATGGCTATGAATGTGGATCCTTTACATCATTTGTCTATTCGGGGGCAGGAAGTTGACATTTCCGAGACCACAATTAACCGATTCCTTCATGGTCCGAATTACAGACCCCCAGCTGATGAACTGTATGCTGCAAAAGTCCACCAGGTTTCTGAGGCAACATTATTGGCGGACCCTGACTCTAGAGTTCCGGTCGTGACCTGGATCGCACAGTAGATTGCCTTACAAGGTGCTGAAGTTGCTTGGGTTACTGACCCATGAACCCCCATTACCAAAGCATCCCTCACTTTTCATGCTATGTTTTAGTGGTCTGTGGTGCGTGCATGCTTGCAGCCTACTCTCAATGATAACACTCTCCAGCTGTCGCAAGCTTCATTGGTGGCATGCCTCACAGCCCGCTACCCCATTAATGCGGGGAGAGTCATCGCCAAAGAGATGAGAGATCTTGCACTCAGTGAGCGATCGACCATGCCCTTCCCCTGCCTAATCAGAGCCCTCTGTCGGTGGGCCCAGGTCCCTACTACACGATATCTAGACTGGAAGACGTCTCCTACTGCGGGGGTTAACATAGCTCTGATCAAAGATGTCAACAATCCCATCTTCCGGTCTAGGACGTAGTGCTATGGGGCTCCACCAATATTTCCTCAAGCAGCCCCGCAACAACTAATAGATTTGAAGGGCGTCACAGGGATTCCTCCGCTGGGTGAGGCGACGGAGCAGGCCGGTGGTAGCACTTTACAGGCAGCAGCGGCTTCGGGGTATGTCTATGTGCCCTATGAGTTCTTAGCCCGGTTGGTGAACGAGCAGCGGCAGACCCGTGCCATAGTTGACTAGATTGTTGAGAGAATACCGCAAGTGCTCCAGACTCATGCAGAGTCAATCCGTTCTGAGCTGCGAAAGGAGATAGTCATTCTCCAAAGCCAGATGGCTGGCTTGGAGACATACTTTCACGAGTAGTTCAACAACTTATCGGGGAGGAAGGCAACAAATAGCCGTGCTTATGGCCAAGTATAATGCCCCGCCTCCACCTCCTCCTACTGAGTCACTGCTGAACTTATTTTTAGCCCCTGCCCCGCTCCATCTTTGGATGGTTGTTGGGTTGTGCCCCCTCCAACACCTGCTGCCCCCAATATGGTGTCGCCTGAGACTTTCCATTGGAAAGGGAAGGACAAAAAATGCCACCAACTCCATAGCCTGCCTGAGGATCCTAAGGAATCAGAGGCACGACAGATGTGCAAAGCGCTTCGAGCCAACCGACGGGCCGCTACTTTACAAGCTGAACAAGAGGATGGCTTTTGAGGTGGCTCAATCTGGAGCGTCTGGGAGTGCATCCGGGAGAGGACCGCCCTTTGATGGAGATGACCCCACTGTGGGGTCGCATGCTAATGATGCTGATCAGCCCAACGCCTAATGCGTCCCAGGTATGTCCTTGCCTCTTTGTTCTTATATTTCTTACTTTATGTGCATTTAGGGCATTACACTGTCTTTTTAGTATGGGTAGGGCATTCCTGTCACCTGGGAGTTTTTGTTGCCATGTTTCTTTTCTCTCAGGTGGTTTATCTAGTAGAACTTTCATGTTTAGGTTGTGAAGTTAGCATAAGTATAGGTCTTTAACAGAATATGCAATAACCCTGAATTTTTATGATGATAATGACCCATATTCACAGTGATTGTGTGTGCATTCATCTTTTCCTAACTAACTTGTGTGATTCTGTGTTAAGTTTTTCGTACATTGTATAGTTGATTCTGAATGAATGAGAATGACTTGGTTGGTTGGTGCTAAATAACATTGGATGTGTACCATGTGCGTGTGAGGCCATTTATTTGAATTTAATTGACACATTTGTAAGCTAGAACTTGCCCGGTTAGTCCCACTGAAATAATTGAATAACTGGATTAGGAAAGGATCTTAGGCCATTTTTGTGTAAAGTCACTTAGCCTAAAATTAACCAACCAAATGAAAGTGTTCCCTTTGAACCAAAACTTGAGCCGAAATGAACCTTTTCTTTGTAATCACCCAACTCACCTTCCTTATTTTTATGCAAATCCTTATTTTGGTCCTGGTCTCTCCAAGGACATTGTGAACCTTAAATTAAGTCAATGCTTAAGTTGAGGGTGACTTTCATTGGCCTGGTCCTGTTAAAAAGACACTGTGCACCTCAACATAGGCAAAAATCCTAAGTTGAGGGTGGCTATTGTAGGGAAAGTGGAAGAGTAAAAGGGAGAAAAAGGGGTATGGTAATGAAAAGAAACAAGAAGAACCAAAAATTTGCGGAGTGGAGCCACAAAATAAATAAATAAATGTAGACATATGTATAAAATGAAATAAAATAAAAAGTGGCAATGCTTTCTACAACATTTGGGGATAGGGGAAAATAGGAATTTGAGAACAAGAATTGAGGGCTAAGTTTAGGTAGTGTCTTGGAGAGGTTAATTTAGTCATTATTGATCCTAAATGTACTACACCCAAACCCCGAGCCTACGTTACAAGCCATAAAAGCCCTATAGTGATCCTAAAAAGGTTGTTCGAGAGTTGAGGTGGTGAAAATAAGGACAAACTTATGGTCTATACTTGTATGTCAATTAGAAATCTGTTGTGAGCGTGAGTGCCTACATTCTAGTCTCTGTTTGAAGACATATACAGTGTGTGAGACTTCTTTGTGGTGAGGGCACCTTCCTTGCACGATTTTGTTACTAAACCAACCAACCATTATGATTCATGAGTATAAGTAGATCAACTGGATGTAATATGATGCTTAGCCAGAGTTGTGTAAGTTTTTGGGGTGCATGTATATACTAAAGTTGCTTCTGCTGTGTGAATCTGAGTAACTTGGGGATTATCGCTTGACATCTGTTAGGGGCTTGTATTTGTGTGTTGTATTTTGTGGTTTGGTCTTTACTTGAGGACAAGCAAGGATTTTAAGTTGAGGGTGTTGATGAGTCGCGACAATGCAACTCAGATAACATTTTTCACTTAGAATCTTCGTAAGTTCTTAAGAAAATTTTGTGTGTTTAATGGTTTGTTTAGTGATATATTCAGGAAATAAGGTCGAGGCTTGGAAACAGGTAAAAAGGAAGCAACAAATGTCAAAAAGATCATTTAAAACCTCACCCTTCACAGGCCATGTGAGCTTGCACGGACCCTGAGGTCGGTCGTGATGGGTGGCAGTGTGTTGTGGATGGTGAATCAGGCTGAAAATTTCCTAAGTGTCACTACACGGGAGGCCTAACGGTCCATGTACTCCTTCACGGGCCGTGTAGCTAACCGTGGATGGAGACAGAACGTCTGGCTGACAAAGGACAAGAAACCGATTCCAAGTGAAAGTACACGGTGCGTTTAATAGACCATGATATTGTTCATGGATGGTTGGTCTAACCGTGAGGTGAGGTAGAAAATAAGGATGGAGACCGTGAAGAAAATGGGACCAAATCAAACCACACGGGACCTTGAACGGGCCGTATGGCTTCCCACAGGCCGTTTGGCTATTCGTTAAATGAGGCAGAACCCTTGACGAGAAGTGCACGAAAATGGAGTACTAAGGCAGATTACACGACACTGTTCATGGACTGTGTGACGGTACACGATCCGTCACATCGTCCATTAAGTAAGGTAGAAAGGTCGACCCAAATGTGCAAGGAATGTTCTCTAAGTGTAGCTTCACGATCGACTACACGGACCGTTCAATGGTACACGATCTGTGTAGTTTTCATCGGGCATGCCGACGCCAGATTTCCTATTTTGAGTTGGATTAGTTTCTAGGTCATATATATATTTATTTTAGGTCATTTTTAGCAGTTTTTGACGGTTGAACATTAGAAACGTGAGATATTTTGATTGTGAAGCTATTTTGGAGCTATTTGGAGATTGGAGTATCGAAATATAATTTTATTGATTTCATCAATTTTGAAGTGTGGAAAGTGGTCTAGGAAAGTTTTCGGAATCATACTTGGAGTTGTTATGTGGATTTGACGTCCAAAGTTAATTTTGAATTTTGGAGCTATTTGGAAATTCGAGTATCGAAATATAATTTTATTGATTTCATCAGTTTTGAAATGCGGAAAGTGGTCTAGAAAAGTTTTCGGAATCATATTTGGAGTTGTTATGTGGATTTGACGTCCAAAGTTGGAAATTTAATTAAAGTTTGACTTAGTTTTTACTTTGGTCAATATTTTGAGTTTGGGGTGCTCGAATTGGATTTCTACTAGTTTTATTGGTTCTGGGTGGTGATTTTAGTTCTAAAATAATCTTTGGTATATTTTTTGGATTCTTGTAAGTGTTTGGGTATTTTTAAGTGTCTTAAGTTAGTTTATTTGAGACTAATCGGATTCCAGATCATGAAGACTTCAAATTTATTTTTTGATGATTTAATTGAGTTTGGAACGTTGAATTTAGTAAGCTTACGTCTATGATTTGTATACACAGAGTTTCAATTGAATCTCGAGAATCTATTTCTTGACTTGGTGTCATTTTATGATTGTTGATTCTGGTGCACCCTCCATTCTTCTTCGTGTTTGTGGCACCTTGTGCTTTCACGAAAGGTTATTTAGTTGACCTTGTGTTTGCGGAGAAGAGCCCGCATTCGCAAAAGGTAAATCAGGTAACTCTTGGGCAATTCTATATTATATAGTCTAATTGAGAAGGGCATGCGTCTTTCTCGAAAGTCCTTCAACGCTCATAGAGGGTTAGACATTTTGTACGCGATCGTGGAGGTGGGAACCATGTTCTTGGAGAGTAAAACCCCTCAAATAGTGTGTAGTTTTAAATATCAGGGTTTAAGCCATTTTCTCCATTTTGGACTTTGGGAGTTCGATTTGGGCAATTTTCAAATGATTATGCACGAAAATTTCATTCAGTAAGCTATTTTTAATTTATATCTTTGTTATCCATTAATTAATTCTTGATTTTAACATCAAATTTAGTATTTTCAATTGGTGAAATTAGAAATTTTTCATGAACTCAAATTTTTGATAAAAATGATAATTATGAAATAATTTTAACTTCATTTTTTAAATGATTTTTGCCATTAGTTTTATAAAACCTTAAATAACATTATTATATAAAAAAATTTAAATTTTAACCTCATTTTTTTGTATTGAATTTTTGAACTATTTTATTGTAATAACCTGGTTGGTCATTTTTGGCTTTATCTGTGAAAACCACTGTTTTACCTTTTCATAAGTTACTTTGGGCCTATTTTGAACTATTTGTATTGTTTGAACTGATGTACGGAGTTTTAAAATGTAAAATTTGAGTTTTGGCACTTTTTAGAAGTTTAGTTTATTGAAAAAGTGAGTTTTTGTACCATTTTGAGTTTCTGGTGTCGGATCAGGGATCCGCCGATTTCATTAGCTCTGAAATGTTGAAATTGGTCTATGAGAAGTCATAGAACTGAATTCAGAGTTAAAATGAGATTTTTAGGCCCAAAGTTATGATTTTAGTTATTTTCGAGACCAAAGTTTGACTTTGGTCAACATACAGACTTCGAAAGCTCAGATTGAAATTCTAACATTTTCAGTAGTTCTGGATGGTGAAACTAACGATGAAAATGATCTTGGAATAATTTTTGGTGTTGCCAATGATAGTTTGGTATTTTAAGTTTTAAACTAGTTTTATTGACTTGAATTGGTAAACGAGGCGAGGAGACCTTAAAATAGATTTATGATGATTCTGTTGAGTCCAGATCGCTGTTTATAGTATGGATACATATAAAGTTTGAGTAATTCTGAGTTCGAATGAGGTTTGAGGGTCCGTTCTGAGTAGGGAACTGGACTTGGTTTACTGGTTTTGTTGATATCTGGTGCAAGTATAATTCCTTCTCCGCATTCGCGGAGTACTGTTGAGTTTGCTCTCCGCATTCGCAGAGGGTTGTTTGCGTTTATAGAGTGCTGGCGTGGGTGAGTGCCCCCCCTTTTTGCTCTTCGCATTTGCGAATTGGTGTCCGCGATCGCGGAGGTTTATTAACAGCCTTCTTCAATTCGCGGGACACCACCCTCGTTCGTGGAGAATATTTTGTGACTGAACAATGTTAAAATCAGAAAATACCATTCTTAAACTTTCAAGCTTTTTTAGACAATTTTGGAGAAAGATTTTCGAAGATTTTCACTAGGTAAGTATTTTTAACACTAAATAATCACTTTCCTTAAGTTTTATCTTGAATTTGACTTGAATTTCAAATCTTGATTATCCAAAATTGGGGACTTTTAGACCATGATTTCCAAACTTTAAACGTTGATTTCTCACTCATTTTAAACCCGATTTTAGTGGGATTTTCATCCATGAAGTCTATTTTTCGCATAGAATTCGATTTTGAAGTCAATTTAAAGATTTAGGAACCTCAAATTTTTAGCTCTAAAATTGATTATTTTGCCCCTAAGACTAAATTATGCCAATATGGGCATCAAAATGCTCCTCTTAATGCGTAGTATCTGATTTTGATGGTGATTGGTCAATTTGAGGAACGCTTGGAGGTTTGAGTTGATCAAAAGCTTGTTCGAGTGTGGTTTAAACATTGAGGTAGGTTTGGCTAACCTTGTTGGGGTTGAATTTGAGTTATTGATCATGTTTATGTGGTAATTATTAGATATAGACTGAATTATGAGTAAATATGTTGATGGGATAAGCTATTGATGGAAATGTGATTCCGGTCAAGTAGAATTGTGAGTAATGATGATGTTGACACCCAATTTTAACCGACCTAAACCCCTTTTAGATCGTCATTTAGTTAAAATAGGTATTTTTAAAGTTTTTAAAATAAATGAGTTTATTTCAAGTTTTTATCCTATAATTACGTATTTTAAATACTTTCGAAAATAAAAATAAAATAATAATAAACATATTTCGTCTTTATCAAAGGTTTTTATTACTATCACTTATTTTTATTATTATTTTAATAATAAATATTTTTAATATTATTATTATTATGCCAACATCATATTTTCAAAATATTATATGTCTATGTATACATATATCTTTATATTATTTTTGCACTCTAAAATAAATATATATTTAATGCATTATGCAATAATTTTAAAATATAAAACGTATTTTTTTCACATATCGATTATTATCAAAATATTATGTATTTTATAAATATTATGATTAATTAAGTGACGGTCTATTCAATTTCATCCCAATTTATCCAATTCCTAGCCTTTTCTATCAATTTTATTTCAATCCTAGTCACTTTCCTTGAAATTTATTTCAATTCTAGCCTAAATTGAGTCAATTTGTGGCTTAATTTTAATCCAATTTCATTTAATCGAATCCGGATAACCCATTTTGGACCCATAATTCGCCCCATATTTGTGAATTTAATCACAGCCGCTCAATCAATCTAATCCGACGGCCCATATTATTTTATTTTTATTTTCTTTTTTAAATCTTATACCCCAAAACCCTAACACTCAATCCATTTTCTCCCTCACCTCTCTCTCTCTAACAGACCCTCTCTCTCTCTAAAGAGGGGCAGCGACAACCCCTCTCCTTCACCGCCGACCGACCCCATCTCCCTCACCTCTCCTCTTCTCTCTTCATCTCCCCCACCAAGCGAAACCCAAAGCTGTCATGCAGCAACCACCGCCACCAGTCGCCGACCCCCTCATCCCCTCTCTCCCTTATTCTCACCGGCAACAACCCCTTTATCTTGTCTCTTCCTCACCCTCCGCCTCTCCTCTCTCATCGCCGCGAACAACCATCGCAACAGCAGCCACAAATCTGGCATCCCCCAAACTCCACGCAGCAGCAGCGACCAAAACGACCGCCCCATCTCCCTCTCTCACAACCTCTCTCTTGGACTGACAGCTAGCCAGAACCCTTTCTCCTGTCAGCCCCCTCATCTCCTCTATTCTCCTTCCGTCGAAGACCACATCAGCGCTGCCATGCAGCACCGCCAAACCCCAAATCAGACCGTTGCCTCTCTAGCGAAACGAATCTCGGTCAGAACAGATTGATGATTAACCCCAGGTTATTATTAGTGGATCTGTTCCGGTATGTTTTAGCTAATTTTCTATTATCCTAATTACTTATTTTCCTGTATTTGATTGATTCATACGACTCTACTTCTCAAGTGTTGTTCTGGGAACTGGAAATGATTTCGATTCTTCTATACCATGCCTGAGTTTAGTTAAAATTGAGCTTTAAATTAATCGTATGATATATTAATTCTTGATATCTGATTCACTGTGAGTTTGATTCGATGTTGTGATGAATCGGAGATTTCTTTGTTTAAAAATAGGTATTGTGAGTAATGTATTACACAGGATTTGATTTCGTAATATTTTATTGGCAGGATTTCACCGGATTCTTAGCAATTTGTATATTTTCTGCCCTAAATCCGCTGTTTAACTAATTGATTTTGGTCCAAATATCTGTTAAATATTGAATTTATTTGATTATGGTAAATTTTAATTGATTAGTTACTGTTATGTATGGTAAATGTTTGACTGAATCAATTAGTTGATTTTTGTGACCTATTTATGCCAGGAAATTAGTCCATCAATCTTT
>JBCEWC010010664.1:0-17424 GCA_038996855.1 Solanum aculeatissimum
GGTTACCCCAATGCGTCGACTCATCAAGGTTTAAGTTCAATTGAAGACATCTTATGGTGTATATAATAATCACTTTCAACGTTTGCCCTAAATTTTCCTATCTTCTTTGGTAATCATGGTTCCCACAACCCTAGTTGTGGGTTTAGCCTAGCATGCTTGAAGAAACCGAATTAGAACAAGATGAAGAATTCATGAATTATACTTACGATTGAACAATCAATGAATTTGCGGATTGCAATTTCAATTCAACGGGTCAAAAGTAGCAAATCTTCGTAAAAATAGCTTCATAATCAAAATATCTCAAGTGTTCAATGTTCAGCAGGCAACAACCCTTAAAAACGACCTAAAAAATGTATTTATACGACCTAGAAATCAATCCCACGCGAACTAGGAAAACTGGGCGTCGGCATGCCCGACGGCAACTACACGTACCGTGTAAAGTTAAACGGTCCGTGTAACCTACCGTCTGGCTACACTTAGAGCATTACTTCGTACACACACTTGGATCGACCTTTCTGCCTCACTTGACGGACGCCTGTGACAGACCGTGTAACGTCACACTGTCCGTGAGAATCACCGTGTAACTTGCCTTAGTTCTCTGTCTTAGCGCCTGCCTTGTCAAAGGTTCTGCTTCATTTACCGCCTGACCGAACGGTCAGTGAACAGCATCACGACCCGTCAAGTGCACCGTGTCGTTTTACTTGGACTCCGTTCCTTGTCCACTTCCAGCCCAACATTCTTCCTCAATCCACGGTCAGCTACATGGCCCGTGAAGGAGTACACGGGCCGTTAAGCCTCCCGTGAAGGGATACTTGGGCACTTTCAACTTGTTTCACCGTCCACAACTCACTGTCACCTCTCACGGCCGACCTCACGGTCTGTTCAAGATCACACGGCCTGTGGAGGTGACCGCATGAGGCTTGAAATGGTCTTTTTGATGTTTGATGCTTCCTTTCAACCTGTTTTCATGCCTCGCCCGGATTTCTTGAAAATAACGCTAAACAAACCATTAAACACACAAAATTTGCTGGATAACTTACAAAGATTCTACGTTAAAAGTGTTATCTGATATGCGTTTCCGCGACTCATCAGTGTTCATATGTTTTATTGTTCACATTATATCGAAGCATCTTTTGTCTTCTTTTTTTCACTATAGGCTAGCACCCTATTGTTGCTTGACGACTCTATTTTCCATTCCCTCTTAAATAAATAGGTTTCACGTGGACATAGCTAATATCAAGCTATTTTTGCAATAATTCGCCTTTACAAATTCATGTGAAAAAACAAAATTTTAGACTAGGATAAATTGGAGGCAAGGGGAAGTCTAAGTAAGCCACTAAGTGGAATGTGAGTGGCATGCTTTAAGCACCTTTATGTACTGAAGGCTAAAGGGGTTATATGATCCCCCGTGCATCATTTGGAAGGAATAAGCTCCCTGGAAAGCTGTGCTAGAAATTTTCAGGAGACTTACTCTTTTTCATAATGTTAGAATAGGAATAGGTAAATACAATCCTACTTAGAATAGGAATAGGAATAGGAATAACAATAGTATATAGAATCCTATTTGGAAAAGGATTGTATTATAGTATCCTAGTTGGAAAAGGAGTTTAATATAGTATCTATAAATATGGTCTCAATGTAATAATATAGACAACAATTCAATAATATTTTATCTCTAATATTTCTCACACATAATATGATTTTGCATCCTCTGGATGCTGTTATTAATGAAAATTTACCTCACCTGATTTTTTTTTTAAAAAAGAGGGGTTGGCTGCATGGTTGGTCCAATTGAAATGTTGAGTTTTTTTTATTGCAGGAAGTAGAGGGAAAGATTACAAAGAGATAATTTTCTGATTTACTAAGTTCCAGTGAAGTATTAATGATTTACTTCCCATAACTGATATCCTTATTCCTTTCTGTTCAATGTTAGGAGGTATGCAACAACTCCAGTTTACTTGTTGACCAAGAGAATATATTTCTAACCTTACCTCCATACATCTGATCTCTCCCCTTTACACTTGAATCAAACTCCACATTAAATGGAACTACATGCCTATACTTCAGCCTAGCTTCCATAAGTTGTTCCTAGTGCAGAGGTAGCAGGTGTTTTGATGTGTCTGAGTATTTACTGTCTTTATTGAACTAAAGAGATTGCCTCTGAGATGTTAGGCACAACCTTATTCGGGTTAAAACCTGAAGGCAAATCATTTGTTATCCTTCCTTGTAGAAAAAAAAATCCATCTGAAAACTACCATATTTCCTTAATATGAACCTTTTCTGTATTTTTTACAGTGATGCTCCCTTGATCCATTGGCTGCATTAAGGAGAGCCAACAGTAGCACCACTTTTGTCTAGGACCTCACAATTACCTGTGAGGTTCTTAACTACCATAATTGTGTGTCGCGTTTAACACATTTGACAATTCTGGAAGTTGCCAATATGTAGGATAATCGCATTCATCCATGCAAAAGGGCCTCACTATTACCTGTTAGCTTATCTCATAGTGATGGTTCTCATTATGTTGAAGTCATGAATTTTTCTTTATCATCCTTCCCTTAATACCTATCTAGATTTTCATACTAATGTACATATTATCCATCAAAGTCCACAGTTGCTAGTGCAAGTTGAAACAAAGTATCATTGAAATAGTGACGAAATGAAAGCTGTGAATAGGAAGAGGCATGGAAAAATTATGAGACAATCTCTTTCTCAAGTTTATTACTTCATTATGCCTTCATACTATGAAATTGAGGTCATCAATGCGAGCAATTTTTTAATAAGAGTAGAATAAAGGTATTGGATAGTTTGTTTGTAATGCTGTCGGCTGGTTGCCACTTGCCACATGTCTTTGATATATCAGGCTCCGCAAAACTATTTGGAGCTATTTAACCAAATAATTGCATGGAAATCCAATTATTCAAACTAAAGGGAAGTAGAAAAGTTTCAATGTAAAACCTACAAACCCAGATTTTTAGGTTGAACTGACAGAATATTTGAAACATTCTATTTACTTGCTAGTTTTGCCTCAAAAATTCCAAAAGATGTTGCTCTGTTTTGTTCAAACTTCAGAATAGGATAATTCTGTTCTTTAATTGGTAGAGTTACTGAAGTATAATCTATCGGCAATTTTATTTTATAATGATTCTTATGTTTCTGATTTTTTTTTTTCACATAAGGATTTATAATTTCATTTTCATTCATAGAGCCAAATTAGTAATCTTAATTTTATCAGAATTGGGTGTTCTTTTACTGTAGGCCTGTGATGATATCTGATGTTATGCCTAGAGGACGCATCTATCATGAAACTTATGGATGTCAAATGAATGTCAATGATATGGAAATTGTTTTATCCATCATGAAAAACGCTGGATACACTGAAAGTGTGGAAGTCCCAGAAAATGCTGAGGTGATATTTATAAATACTTGTGCTATTAGGGACAATGCAGAACATAAGGTTTGGCAGAGGCTCAATTATTTTTGGTTTCTTAAGAGGCACTGGAAGAGCAATGTTGCGATTGGAAGGTCACAGTCTGCACATCCTCCCAAAGTAGTTGTGCTGGGGTGTATGGCTGAGAGGCTGAAGGAAAAAATATTGGATGCAGATAAGATGGTTGACGTAGTTTGTGGACCTGATGCTTATCGAGATTTGCCACGCCTGTTGGAAGAAGTGGACTATGGTCAAAAAGGTATCAATACTCTACTTTCACTTGAAGAAACTTACGCAGATATTAATCCAGTTCGCATCTCCAAAAATTCTATCTCTGCATTTGTATCTGTGATGAGGGGTTGCAATAATATGTGCTCCTTCTGCATTGTCCCCTTCACTAGAGGGAGAGAACGGTCTCGCCCAGTGGAATCAATTGTGAAAGAGGTCGCTGAACTTTGTAAAGAGGGAGTCAAAGAGGTTACACTTCTTGGCCAAAATGTAAATAGCTATAATGATATATCTGGAGTTGAAAATCCAGATGAACCAGCAGTCAGTTGGGAACTTAGTGATGGATTCTCCAGCATGTGTAAAGTAAAACATGTGGGTCTACGGTTTGCTGATCTCCTAGATAGACTTGCGATAGAGTTTCCCGAAATGCGGTTCAGATACACTTCCCCACATCCTAAAGATTTTCCAGATGATTTATTGTATGTAATGCGGGACAGGTACAATATCTGCAAAAGCATTCATCTGCCAGCACAGTCAGGCAGCAGTGCAGTGCTTGAAAGAATGCGTCGTGGATACACTCGTGAAGTATACTTAGATCTTGTGAAGAAGATAAGGGATATAATACCTGATATGGGCATAAGCAGCGACTTCATATGTGGTAAGATCGCATTCCATTGTGATTTCTTAACTACTGGGACCTCACTTTAGGCTGATCAGGCATGCTACAGTATTCTATAATCAGACATGGTCTATTACTTTAGGTTTTTGGAAATATTATGTTTTCTTTCTAGTTATTTTATGATACTTCCTTGTTTTTATTCCTTTTTCAAGAATATGGTTGACTATGCAAAGAGTTGCCACAGCATTTTATATTATATTTACATATAGACAAGCTGACTACTGCTGCTTCCTGCCTTCTCGCATTGAGAAATTGATCTAGGAGTTCTTGAATTATTCTAATGTCATGAAAGGACAAACTTTTCATAGATAATAGGCAGACGGCATTACATGGGAGCTATACAATATCACTTATTTGGTTTTTAATTCTCTTGACATGTTTCTTTCAGGTTTCTGTGGAGAAACTGAAGAGGATCACAAAGACACACTAAGCCTCGTAAAGACTGTTGGTTATGATATGGCGTACATGTTTGCTTACAGCATGAGAGAGAAAACACATGCCCACAGAAAATATGTTGATGATGTTCCTGAAGATGTGAAACAGAGGAGGCTCACCGAACTAATTGAGGCTTTTCGTGGGAGTACAGGTCAGTGCTATGACGCTAAAATTGGCACTCTCCAACTTGTGTTAGTTGAAGGGCCCAATAAGAGAGCCCCAGAGACAGAGTTAATTGGCAAGAGCGACAGAGGCCATAGGGTATCATTTACTAACCTGCCTATCCCAGATAAGGTTGAAAACAATGGGAAGCGAAATCCAAAGATTGGTGATTATGTTGAAGTACACATAACAAAATCCACAAGGGCATCACTGTCTGGAGAAGCACTCGCTATAAGTAAATTGAGCTCATTTTACAACGCTTCACATGAAGAAGCTGTTGCCTTCGCTAGCAGAACTTAAACCTTTTCCTATTAAAGCTTCTGTACTACAGTTTGCTCTTCCGTCTTTTGAAATCACTCAGTATTGTTAATAGTTGTAGCATTCTTGGTAGCTTAAAGATCTTTCGCTTCCATACTAGAGTTTTATATCTGGCTGTTCCAGATAGCTTCGGCCGCAGAGATATCGGGTCATTTTTGAGCTGGTTAATTTTCAGGATCCAATTCTTCAAACAAGAACTCTAAGCCTCGTGTTTCCTTTAAGCAAGTTAATAATATTTGAAAAACCTGTTGCTATTCACTAGTTTAGATGGAATCACCAAAATTTTGATCACGATAATAGTTATGGTGGCCTTATCAACTGTCTTCTCATGTTGAAATTTTGTCTGGCCACTTACAGTCCCTACTGATAAAATCTGAAGGCATATCCATCAAACTGAACTATGCCGTCTTCACATGTAGGGGAAGGGGATAATGGGGAGGGGATTATAATACTGGGAAATTGAACGTTTATCAACCTAGTGGAAGTTTAGGTAGTCAACAACTGAGCTACTAAGATCCTCGTGACTTCTTCTATTTATTTTTAATTGTCACAATTTTTTTTTAAAGTTAACTTTGACTAATATTTAAGATATATATTTTTTATCATGATATGAATTTATAGTATTTTTTAATATTTAAATTTTTTATTTTTTAAAAATACTAAATTAATATAATTTCATTTAACTTTAAGAAATAATCAAATTAACTCTCGAAAAAAGTGAAAACAAATGGAGTACTAGCCACAATTATATGTGATCCGTTGGTAATTATCAATAATGTTAAGGTTAGATTTACATCTTGCTGTCACCCGTCTCTACTCTCTTTTGTGGGGATTTGTAGGCCCATTATTTTTTAAGACCTGCAGCATGGCCTGGGGTTAACCTTGCTTTTTCGATGCCAATCTAAACTAACTAAGCTCGAAAGGTAAAATCAACTAAAAATTATATAAATACATGATATTTATAAACTTAATTACTATTAGTTTTTACTATTTAAAAAAATTATTAAAATTCTCGTATTTCGCTATTTCGATGATACATGATACACATTTATAAACTATCAGTTAGTTTCACTGATACCTAAAAATATTAAACAACCAATTAATTATTGATACGTTTTTTAATGTTTTCAATATATTAAAACTGATAGTCTAATTTTTAATAACTGATATACACAGATCATCAATAACCCTAAAATTTCGCATTGTATCAATGCATATTATGTATCGACGTTTCCCCAAAAATCAGAGATTTTTAGTAATTTTAGAAAGAGTTGGTTTATATTGAAATTAAGCCTATAAAGTATGAAATTTCTATAATTAGCCCTAAAATCAAACACTAAGTAAAAATTATTATTATAAATTATAAATATTTATTTAATATTGTATATTTACGTAGGTTTCTGCATACGAAAGAATTGTATAGAAGCCCATGGGCCTGTAAGAATTTCGTATGCAGGGGAAAAACTATGGATCCCTTACTACAGGATCCAATATAAAAATAAAAGGGACAATTACACCCACAAGCCATTGAGAAAAATTATTTATATAAAAAATAGTCCATTTTTTTAATTACGAAAAGTAATTATTCGGCTGACCTTTGACTATTTGTTACAATTTTGAGGATTCTATTCTCGTTGTATAGACATGTATAGTCAGTGTATGTTTGTGTATCATAATGTATATTTAGTGTATTAACTCATGTATAAGTAATATAAATTGTATAGCAATGTGTATTTTTTATAACTATATTGTATAGTCATGTATAGTTTCACTGATTTGGAGTCATTTTTTATGTAAATAAAACATGAACTACTTTTTTTTTTTTTTATATATTTTTAATTTTTTTTTTATATATATATAAATATAAAATTTCCCCAAAACAAAGGGAAGTTTAGGTACTATAAGATAAAAGGGAGGCAATGATGATACCTCGAAAGAAAAGGGAATTTGAAGTATAATGATCAAACTATTTATGTTTGGTGTGAATTCTTCAACCTTTTGTAATAAAGTATTAAAAGTTAGTACTATAGTAATAATTCACCACTAAATACATGATTAGATCTACATAATTGAAACAGGAATCATTATTTTAAGGAAAAAATCAGGTATGCCGTTTTTATTTGTCTTCTTTATAATTTTGCAGGGCAACAATTTTTTTTTTAATATTAGAAATAAATAATATACAAACTGTTCATATTTAAAAAGTCAGATAGGTAAAAGAGTACACTTAATACTTCTGAAACAAACCAAAATATAATTTATGTTACAAATAAAAAGGTTGAAGCGCACAGGACATGCTATCTAGTTAAAGAAATATTTGTTGGACTCTAAAAATAGTAATGAAATGAGATATAAGTGGGCAGAGAATGGGAGTCTTAGTAGCTCAGTTAGTTGATTATCTGAATTTTCACCTTGTTGGAGAAGATTCGATTCTCACATTGTAATCTCCTCCTCATTTCCCTTGCCCAAAATACATCTCATAATTCATACTCTCTCCGCGCGCTTAAACAAAAATGATTTTTTTTCTTTTTTAATTTATTTCAAAAATATATTTTTTTATAATATTTTAATTTTAATTTTTCACGTGACATATTTAAAGCTACAAAAATAAATATTATTTTGATGCATTTATCATAACTTTAATTTAAAATTATACAAAAAATTTCTTAAATTTTGTACAAAATTAAACAAGGTTTTTTTTTTCAAACAGTAATATAGACATGTGATAGCATTTGACCAAATTCTACTTTTTACTATTAAAAGTAATGATGATTTGACTCATTGGATCCACATTACCCTAGATTTTGGCAATTTGGGTATTTTGGCCGAGGAAATAAGAATTGCCTTAAATCGAATATATTACTAATATTGAAATTAACTTTTTATTTTTATCAACTCTCGCAAATTAAATATTTTATTCGTCTCATTTTAGTTGTCATAATTTTTATTTTTAGAGTTAAATTATTTAAATTTAAAATAACATTTTAAGAAATATTTTTTTATTATATCAATATGAAAAAAATTATAATTAATAATATCTTTTTATTGTATTTGAATATCAAATATTTATTTTAAAATATTAATTAATTTAATTTTAAAAATTAATTAAACTAACTTTTAAAAAATACAATATGATGACATGCTCTATGAAACCATCTCTAAATGATGAACAAAATTTCCTTCCTAGACCACCTTTTTTATATGGCAGAACCTTCATAATTAAGGTATGTTGGGTGGAGAAAGAATAATTAGGCGCAATATCATATGCCATGATGTACTATTAAAGTAATTAACAATACAAAGCTGGTAAAAACAACTGTTAAATAATACGTGAAAATGTTGAGAAATTTACATATAGACATCGCATTCTAGTGAAGTTATTATGGTTGTTAATTGTACATAGTGTGATTGTAGTATTAATAAATCTAATTTTGTAATTAAAAATAGTACCTCACAATATCGAGGCAACAACAACCACAAATTTGACATTTTTCATGTGTTTTCTTAAAGTTATAATTTGACTTGATCTAATTAAGACTATATAAATTTTAATTAATCAATAATACTTTTTTGTATAAATTTGAATATTAATTTTTTTTTAGAAATATTAACTTACTTTATTAGTCAAATTGACTTTTGAATCAAAATATGATAACTAAAAAGAGACTCAGGAGTACTAATATTAAAAGCTTGATTAGGAAAAAAAATTATGAGCATAATTCAGGAAGTACTTAATATCAGTCTAAATTAACAGTCAATGATATCGATTAGATCTGATCAGCAAATGGAACAAATTAATATTATCAGACAAGAGTAAATGATTTTCCCCGTTTCATTATATACCTATTATATTTCGAAAATAGAAAATTATTCTGTCCTCTAAAATTCTAACACAAAAATTTAAAATTATTTTTTCTAACTTCATTGACCATTTGACGATAAGAATTACTTTCTTTGTCCCATTTTAAAAAAATTTCAAAAATTGAATTAATTTGATACGAAGTAATATTTAAAAGAAAATTAAAAAAATATGGATAAACATGTATAAAATTTAGCATTTAGTTGTCGTTAGTATATGGAGAAGCAGGGGATGAAGACAAAAAGAATAGGCCATTGAAAATTTCTCATCATTTATGGTAATTACTTCAATAGAAAACATTAGTTTCATCTCTCTGTTATCCCAAACAAGGATCCTCTGTTTTTATCTCTTCCTAAAATAAAACTCCATCACCTCTTTTTCTCTCTCTATTCTCTCTTAGTATATATATACACACACATCAAACTTTATGAATAGCTAATTTGAAAACTAGAAAAATTTTCTATTGTTGTGAAAATGGAAGAGAAAGCAGAAAGTTGGATTTGGATATGTATAGGAACAGGGGTAGCAGTTTTATGGTTGATTTATAAGATGAGAAAACAACAAAAGGAAGAGAAAGAAAGGAAGAGTGGAGTTCCAAGAGGAAATTCTGGCTGGCCTCTTTTAGGAGAAACTCTGGATTTCATTGCTTCTGGATACACTGCTCGTCCTGTCACTTTCATGGAAAAACGAAAGTCTCTGTAAGCATATACATATATATATATATATTCCTTTTCTTATCTTTTTTCAACTTTTATAACTGATTTAGTTTTAAAATTTCTCTCTATAATTTCAGAAATGTAATTAACAGAAATTGTTTATTTTTTGAGCAATTCTGGATTCCTCTTCTAGTAACACAGGGATGAAAGATATGTTTTTGGAATGGATTTTTGAACCTTTCTTTAACACAAAAGATGTGATAGTTTTAAATTCTTAAAGGTTCATTTTCATTTTTAAGATATTCATTTTTCAAAAATGTTTTTAGTATACTATTCCTCTGGTCCGTCCCAAAATAAGTTACATTTAACTTATTTCAGGTTCCTTATTTAAATTGGGGGTGGGAAGGGATAATGAGGAGAAGATTATATGGTATTATTAGTTTTATACTATTTATTATGAAAAAAAATTAAATTATAAATTATTTATTTATAAAATACTTTTTTAAAATTAAGTACTATTAAAGAAAAACAATTTTTTCATTTCGAAATATAATTTTAAAAATAATGATTACTTATTTTTTCAATTTTAAATTTCTAAAATAATTACTTACAAAATGATTTCGTTTACTTTGACATAAAATTAATTATTTTTTTTGTAAAAGAAGAAAGGAGTATTATTTTGGAATAACCTTCTTCTTTTTCCTATAGTATACTGACACACAGAAAGGATGGAATTATTATTTAAAGGAATTTTCTTCTCTTAAATAAAGGGCCATGCACGTGGGCCTCAGTCAGTTGACTTAGTTCAGCTGCACGGCATTTTGATTAAAATTTCACTTTGTCTTTTTTAATTTAGCTTTAGAAAATAATTTTTTTATCTTTCTAAGATACTTATAAAATTTATGTATATTTTATTCTCTTAAGATTTTACTTTGTGGGATTTTGTACGTGGTTGTTATGGAGTTATTATCAATAGCACAAAAATATAATTTTTAATGAATTAAAAGAAAAATAAATAAATTATAACAGAGTGAATACTTTTGATTTAGTACAAGATTAAAACATTACTACTGGTACTATTAGCTGTCCTTTTAATTTTTTCTATAATAATTGAAAATTAAAAAGAGTATTGGAAAAGTAATGAGTAATAATACTCCCAAGTACCCTTTGTTTGACTGAAGAGAGAATAGTATATTTAAATTAATGATTAATATTCTAGTGGTGGGGTGATGGTGTATCACTTTTATTTTTTACATAATCTTTTTTGTTTCTTCTCCGATATTTACTATTTTACCCACATAACAACAACATACCCAAATTTTTGGGATGGAGTTTGAAGACGATAAAATATACATAAATTTTATTACTATCATATAGAGATATATAAGATTATTTTGCCTACACATGTTAATAATATACACACTTCACAATTTGTCGGCCCTTCTTATTATAATTCGTGTCCACTATGGTTTCCATCTTGCCTTAATGTAATTGTGTTCAGTAGATGCATATGGAATATGTTTTCTAAAGCTTTCATTAGAAGCTCAAAGTTAATAAATTATGAGATCATTCTTTGATTTGGCATGATATTATTTTTTTTATTCTTAATAAAATGTTTTTTAATTATATAAATATTTAAAAATTATTTTAGATCATAAATTTTAAATTTTTTTTATGCCAAATTAAAAAATATTATATAAAATAGAACAAAGAAAGTAATAAATATGAATAATCTAGTAAAGTATATATACCTTGAATTTTTGTTAACGAAAGAGAAAATGAGCCATTTATTTTGGGATTCATGGAGTATATGTTTTTATTGCAGAATCATTATTGATACCGTTTTCTTAACCAATGGTACCATGTCATATGCCTTGGCCAAAATCATGAAAAAAGATTTGGCAATCAATTAAGTAGGACATTTTGCCAAAAAGCTGCCACATCTCTCTCTACAGTTAACTGTACCTTTCTTCCACTCTAGCTAGCTAGCTAGTAACTGAATTGCAGAGCCTAATCGAGCTTCCTCATTAAAATTCACTGACCCCTTTTCCCCCTACTTAATTTGCACATCTCTTTTAAAAACACAAGTGAGTATGTATAAAAAATAATTCTTCTATCTTCCTGAGATATAACGTACACATCAACTTATACGAGCAAGATTTGATTGAATATATTATTATTGTTGTTAATTTGATAACTCTATTTCTTTTTTGTCTTGTAGGTACGGGAAAGTGTTCAAAAGTAATATACTAGGAAAAGGAATAATAGTATCGACAGATGCAGAGGTGAACAAAGCAATTCTACAGAACAACGGGGATGTATTTATACCATGTTATCCTAAATCAATAACAGAATTATTTGGTAAGAATTCGATACTGCAAATGAATGGGCCAGCACATAGAAGACTACACGGACTGATCGGGAGCTTCTTAAAATCGCCGCAACTCAAGGCTCGTATTACACGAGACATCGAAGCCTCCGTTCGCCATTTCTTGTCAACATGGCTGGAAAAACAACATTGCCTCGTCTACGTACAAGATGAAGCCAAAAAGGTCGCTCTCTAAATTCTTTTCTGCACATGCATGCATTTATATATGTCTGATCGTACCACACTACCACTTGTAGTATATAAAGTATATCATTTGAGCCCACTCTGCTTAATGTCACGTCGTATGGGCACCTTATATAGCAAGAATTTATTGTGAAATTTTACGGGTTCAACTAAATTGATTAGTATTATTTTCAGCTCGAACTATTTAGGTATAAAAGGAATTGAAGTGTGTAGGCAAAACAGGACGACACTCATCTTGAATTTAATTGTGAAAGATTTTGTACACAACTTTCAATTATTCGATTAAGCAAATTATGCATGTTCGTTCTATTTTGACATTCATGATTATGACATTTGATAATTATTCACAAGAAAATTGTAGTCTTTTGAAATTAGAAAATAAAATATAATTGTATTCTTTATCAATCTCCTATATATTCGTAAAATTTGAAAATAATAGAATATAAGCAGGATTTATCTTTGTTTTTGAGGATCTATTATGACGTCCATTTTTAAAATATTTCTGTTTGTTGGCCATTGAAGATTGCATTTGAGGTACTGGTCAAGTTGATACTAGGCGTGGGTCCTGGAGAAGAATTGAATTTGCTCAAGAAAGAATTTGCAGAATTTACTAAAGGCTTGATTTGCTTGCCCATTAAACTTCCCGGAACCACTCTCTACAAATCTTTAAAGGTATTTTTTGTTGATTACTTATAAGTACTGTCAGTATGTATAACTTAAATTTATAACTTGTTTGTATATGCGAGTTGTAACACTATTTTAAGTGTTTGTTTAGGCCAAAGAAAGGTTATCAAGAATGGTAGAGAAAATGGTAGGGGAGAGAAAATTGAGCATGGAGAAAAGAGAAGAGAAAGGGTTACCAAATGATGCAATTGACGTGCTCTTAGGAAATGGTGATGGGGCAAAGCAACCTCCGCCGTTTGATTTCATCAGTGGTAACTTGATAGAGATGATGATCCCTGGAGAAGAGACCGTACCAACGGCCATCACCATAGCCGTCAAATTTCTAAGTGACAATCCCGTCGCTCTAGCTCGCTTGCTGGTATGGTATTATTATCCTTAATTTTTAATTTAACTAACTCTAACAAAACAAATAACATCATCAAATTAAACTAACATATACAACTGAAAATAATTATCTATTTAACAACCAAAAAAGTTATTATTAGTAGTGTACACGATTTAAGGAAATAAGAAATGAAAAATAAGATCATTTTTACAAAATTCTGTCATTTATTAATTTAATGTGAAATGAGAATAAAATAACAATTATCAATACATGCATTATCATAGTTAAAATTACAATTATCCTTGTGACGAATATTTTTATAAATAAATATTCTTTCAGATATATCAAACCAACTGATACATAAAAATAATCATCTCTGAATAACTAATTATCAATATAATTAATATAGCATTATTATTGTTATATATCCTATCAAATAATAATCCGTAAAGAATGTTTTTGGAATGTAATAAATGGACGGATAGGCTTGCTTGGGCTAAAATATGAACGGTTGGGAACAAAGTGCTTGCCCCCACGTGTGGGTGGAGGGGAATTTTATGTCATAGTCACATGATCATTAAACATTTTCTACTTTTATTTAATTTATCTTTTTGACCTTTTCTGCCAAGTCATTTTCTAAAATTGGGGCACACACAACTTTTTAAATAAATAAATAAAAAGACTATGTTTTAGCCGTACGATCTTGATTTAACGGCTGTCAGTCATGGACCAACTTTATTTACAAGCCCCCGTGCTCTTCTTGTGGAAACTTGTGCCCACATACTTTTCTTTTTGGGGATTCTATTCACTCTTTAAAATATATTTAATTTAATGCTTTCAAAAATATAATTAAATATTGAATAGTATCTGATAAGTACTAATAAACTTACTACTATATGAACCAAAATTTGTTGTTTTCCTGGAATGATTGCAGGAGGAGAATTTGGAATTGAAGCAGCAGAAGATAAGTTGCTGTGAGGATTATAGTTGGACAGATTATTTGTCATTGCCCTTTACTCAGAATGTTAGTTTCCATTTTGTCATATTTTTTCACTATAGTGTTGCACTATTTTTACATGTAGGTTCAACTCCTATTAAATGTATAGGGTTAAAAATTCACAATATAGAGAAAGGTTAAGATGACTTGTTATGGAATGACAGGTTATTAGTGAAACGTTGAGATTGGCAAATATCATTAATGCAGTTTGGAGAAAAGCTCTCAAAGATGTCAAAATCAAAGGTTTGTATTTCTTTTCACTATGATCCAGCATTTTCTCATCTGTGTTTAGGCCCTCCTAACTATTGGACCTGCTTCATTAAGCGTCGTTACAAAAAATAGTTTAATTTTAATGAAGTACAATAAAAGTTGAGTGACAATCCATAAAACTAACTCGGAATTGTGATCGAGTTGCAGGGCATTTGATACCAAAAGGATGGTGTGTTTTGGCATCCTTCACTTCAGTTCACATGGATGAAGAAAATTATGAAAATCCATACAATTTTGATCCCTCCAGATGGGAGGTCAGCTTTTTCCTTTATATAATTAGTAATTATACATCACTTAATTTTCCTAAATATGTGAAATGGTCAATAGTAATTAGAATTGTTTGGCTTGGCAGAAAGTTGGAGTTGCTGTGACCAGCAATACATTTACTCCATTTGGTGGGGGACAGAGGCTATGTCCTGGTTTAGAACTTTCAAGGCTTGAAATCTCCATTTTCCTCCACCATCTTGTCACCACCTACAGGTAAAAATGTGCTCTCCGATATATTTCTAATTAGCTTGGGATTGAGACGCAGTTGTTGCGATTTGAAAAAAAGAAGAAGTTGGAATAGTACTCTGTTTTGCTATTTTTGAACCAAGTAGCTAAGGACCAAATTTACTGGTGTTTGAAAATAATAAACGAGTAATAATTAATAGCAAGAATTATTGAAGGCTAATGAGCAATCACTTTCTATTGTGTTGATGAACACAGATGGGTGGCGGAGAAGGATGAGGTTGTCTATTTCCCAACAGTGAAGATGAAGAACAAACTGCCTATCAACATCATGCCCTTTCAGCAAAACCCACTCATTCAAACAAAACAAAACTAACTTATCCTTTATTATCTGCATCCTTGATTTCTCCAACATGCTGCTGTTTCTCTACAAATTTTTTTTTATGTAGCCATTTTCTTGTGGGTGGATGATTGTCCATTTCTTTATTATAGTCCTAGTGTGTGAGATGAGGAATAAATGGTAGTGGAAAAAATCAATTCAAAATCTTGATCCTTATCATCAATTTTTGGAATATGTGTGTCCTTTTGGCACAAAAAAACAATATGCAACGGCTGTAAACTAGTAGAATGGAGTAGAAAAGTGGGTCCTCTGCCACACGTGTGTCACTTGCCTAACGAATAATTTGGTTGGTAAACCGGACAAAAGTGTACAAAAATTCTAAAAGATATTGTCAATAATTTAAAGGAACCACCATTTCCCAATTATAGCTAGTATGATTGTATTTAGTTCATCAAATGAAGTTCACTGATTGGTGGGTGCTTTTTGTCCGTCTTATCAATGCTCAAAAACACCAACCCATTTATGAGTTGCACTGTGGATCAAGTCATAATTACCATATGACTGTATCCTCAGTAGACAGTCGACTCTTGTTGCAATGGGGTATTAAGCACCTTTGGAAGAGTTTGCGGCAAGTATTCATGTCCGACATGTTATTTACTGACACCCAAGTATTGGAGGAAGTAAATGTGGAGAAACAGGCTTAAAATTAACTAGAAGCTGCCTTAACCGTGCTCCTACACTTCAAGCCCAGATTATGAATAAGAGCATCTGTGATGATAATTATACGTGCCAACATCAAATGCCCGTCTAGCTCAGTTGGTAGAGCGCAAGGCTCTTAACCTTGTGGTCGTGGGTTCGAGCCCCACGGTGGGCGTGTGAGATTGTCTTTTTGTTTTTAATAATTAATAATAATAATTACATCAAATAGAGCTGGTAAAAGTGAGTTAAATTACATTAAATAGGGCTAGTAAAGGTGTTTTGTAATGAGAGGAGAATTAGAAACCCGCTTGCAATAGAAAGGGAAGTAATATTTCTTGAATAGACACCATTTTGTATGGTTTGGTATCTTAAAGTTGAGTTACCTCCTGCCAATTGTCAAAATAGTGGTTAGCAAGAAAAGTTGAAAATATTTTTATCTCTTTGGCTATACTACACTTATCTTAGGAAACAGTTGACATCACAACAGATTGATATTCTGATATCACTTCAGGGAGCTAAAATGCAAGGATTATTTTATTTTTCTTTTGAGAAGTAATACAAGGGGGATTAGATTTATAGATGATCTCGTATGAATGCAATTATAGCCTCTGTGTAACAAGTCTAATTTAGGATCCTCAGGTCTAAGGAGACAGGATAGTCAATTGGTGAATATGCTTCGTCGTTCATCCATTAGGCCTGCCTAGTAACGCCTCGATCCAGGAACATGTTGAGAGTAAGAAGGTTTAGCACCTTGGATGTGCAACTTACATGGGTGAAAAATAAGAAAATCTCATTAACAATGAAATTTGTAAGGACCACCCTCTGGAAAACATCAACTTCTAATCATTAGTCACCAGAAAGTCAAAGGAGTTCCTTGAGCAGTTGAGCTCAATTGATTGTTCAAATGTTTCAAGAAAGCCAAAGGATCAATAATGGTTCAGATGCCCTTGATATTAACATCATCACTTGCGAAAACAAATAATTATACTCCTGAACAGGTAAAAAAGCAACTGAAAAAATGAAGGTGGATGATTTTCCCTTTAATCAATACTTCCTCGTTCCAACAATAGTTGTCCACTATTGACTTGACATAGAGATTAAATGAATACTATGTAATAAGGGTAAAATAAACACAAAATGATAAATTATTCATTGGTTTTATAAATTGAAGTACTATTGGACATCCCAAAATAGTATAGTGGACATGTAAAGATAGACGGAGGTAGGGGTGTGCATCGATCGATTCGATTTTATATATTATCGGTTCGGTTTATCGGTTTTCGGTTTTTAAATATGCTAACCCAATAACAAACCAATAAG